>CM051031.1:12533149-12555649 GCA_027627225.1 Congeria kusceri | reverse complement strand
AAAACATTGATAGTTTGCTAATCATACCTTAATGCGGGTTTAACGTGTACAGGGTAATCTTAAAAAGTACTTCGAAAGCTATAAGGCACTTTCGAAATATGTGAAATCTTGTGGATACCCTAGCAATACAAAGAAATATATATTAGATGTCAACTTTCCCGTTTGTCATATAAAACAAAAAAGATGAAAGTCTTTGTGAAGAATATGCATGTGTTTGTGTCACTTATACGTTTACAACCATCAAGTCAAATAATTCAAATCAATTTAATTGACTTTAAATATCGACTTTAAAGCAAAACCGCCGTCCCCACCTCAGAATATACACGCCACAGTGGAGCAGGATGGTATCAGCCTATCCTGGGAAGCCCCGGAACAAAGGTTAGCATACGTCGCATCATACACCGTACAGTATTTTCTGCCTCCGCACACCCCCGGCGCCACGATCAGCTTGACCCGGGACCCCCGGAACTTCACTATAAATACGCATGGCTTCAGTGGGAGACTCTTCGTTATTCGGATGTCTGCGTCAACTGACGGAGGTTCCAGCGCATTTACAACGCCGATTTACGTTACAGCAAGTAGGTATATATTTAGGATCATCGTAATCATCATGGTCATTGACTTTATCATCATTATCATCATCATCAGCATCAACATCATCATTATCAACAACAACAACAACAATATCATCATAATCATCGTCGTCGTCGTCGTCACCACCACCATCATCATAATCGCCATCATTATTATTATTATCATCATCATCATCATCATCATCATCACCACCACCATCACCACCATTATTGTCGTCGTCGTTATAACCATCAACACATTGTTATCGTCATTGTATCTCATTACTCGACTATTAATTGGTACACACAAATAATATAGTTTACGGAAGCCTACGTTACATGCTTGACAGATCGTATCAAGATGCATTTAGATGGGTTTAAACGAATCTCTTAACGCGGATGTAAAGCCGTCAGCGAAGCCGGATCTGTCGCGGCCGTATGATATACACGAACGTGGCCTAAATCTATTGAACATTTCAAACAATTTACGCAAATATTTTTTTCAACCATTCATATTTCAAACATGTTTTCCATAATAAAGTTTATGTGGCTGAATACTGAGTGGTTTGTTTCAGCAACTTGTATTTCATATGAAAGGGGTTTTATGATTTTTGTATTGTTTATGTCCTGACGTGCGATTCCAAACACTCGAAATATTTATTTTTCGTTTCCTATTTTAATATTTCAGAAACTATAGTAGTCATTCGCTATTTCGTGTACGGCATGACAGAATTAACAAAGAATACATGGTTATCTGTAAACTACCACTGAACCTTTTAATTTTAAATATCCAACGACACGGAGTTCTTTGACAAATGACAGTAGTCATATTTGCATATCTACAATGATTTGTTTCCCCAGTCGTGGCGGATGGACACAGTAGCCATCTGACTGGAAATTTATGTAACATGAAAACTTGATTTAATTTATTAGGACTGAAAATAATGGTTAAAGTTCGTGCATTCCTGTGTATTTGGGAATTTGTTAGTTTAGCATATACATTTGTATAGGGAAATTTTGGCAGTACAAATGCGCAAAAATGCAGCTTTCTGTAATTAGGAACCGGTCATTTTACAAGACCCTCACAATAAAGGTCACAAAATCACAGTAACTACAATGCCATAACATTTTCCATACATTATGTTTAATTGCACAGGGCGTATTGCTTTGTACGGACATGAGGTATGTAATGACATATCTAAAAGGAAGCCAGTTGGCATACTACGAATGACCGGTGGAGTTTCATTATTCTTATTTCATAGTAATGAATTGTGAACTGTGAAGTACAAACATTCATTTACTCACAAGTCACGATTCTTAAAAAAGTGAAATAGCGAAGTGTGAATAAATGAATATTAGTACTTCATAGTTCACACTTCACGATTTTCAAAAACAAATCGTAAAATCGTGAAGCGTGAATAAATGATTTTTTTGTACTTCACAGTTCACGATTTATAATTAGGAGATATGAAAAGGAAGTCACCACCTGTCTTTCGTAGCACACCTTACTTACTTTCCTTCTCCTTTTCCAGGGTGTGGTCGCCAGTTCCATTTAGAACGCCACCAGGAGGCGCTCATCTTCTCCCCGGGGTCAGTTTCCACCTACTCACCCGCTGTCGTCTGCAACTGGACAGTGGTCGCACCGCCAAACCATTGGTTAAAGCTCTTTTTGCAAGAATTCGATCTCGAGGACTCCGTGAATTGCACCAAGGATTCTTTGACTATTTCTGGACAAGAGCCTCGATGCGGAAATCACACTTCCGGTTCATCTATTTTTAGACGGAATAGTCTCGAAATGCGTTTCCGCTCCGACTACGACATTGAACGCCGTGGATTTCAACTTGTTATTACTGCAGAGGGTATGAGTTATTTTAAAGCTATTCACTCATACATTTTTTTACATATTCATTATGTTGTTTTTTTAAGTATTAAAAGTTGGTTTCATAAAATAACATTTTAACAAATATTGCACCATGTTTAACTCTTTATTTCTGACATAAAATACTCAGCAAACGTGTTATGGTAATATTCTGATATGCTAAGGTACATGTCGTACATATATTGTTGAGAAATTATGGAATTTTAATTTTAGTGTGACAAAACTTAGAGACAATCGCTTTAATTCATCAACGACAAAATTGTGAAAATGAACATAATATTTTTTGTGATAATCGTGACTGCCAAGCCAAGCATACATATAACTCGGTTACTAATTAATTAAGTTTAATTGCTGTAGTCTGGTGATGTTTTGCTCTGCATTAAAGTTTAAACAGTGCTCCGATGTATATAGACACAAATAATATATGGTGAGTCTTTGATATAAAAAAAAAGCGCGGTTGAAAGAATTTGGGAAGCCATGCGTTACGTTCTTTGATCGAGAGATTAGGCCAGATTTTCTATAGGTATATGGGCTATTTAAAGACGACATTTTCCACAAATACCATGCGCCTCCTGTCAGCAAGATTACATGATGTAACGTGGCAACACATGTTGAGCGTACAGCCCTGTGGCTCTATATAATCAGAGTAATAAAGACGAATATATCTTTCCATACATTTAACAAGCTAGATGTTTAAAGGTTAAAGCATTAAGCGATAATTTTATTTAAAGAGACTTGCCCATCCGCTCATTTATGAAAACATTTGCTATTAAAGTGAAGATGAGTCAATCGGTTGAATATTCACTCTCTCACTCGCTCGTTCACTCGCTCGCTCGCTCCCTCGTTCACGCACTCGCTCACTCACTCACTCACTCACTCACACACTCACTCACGCACGCACTCACACACTCACTCACCCACTCACGCATGCACGCACTCACTCACTTACTCACCCACTCACTTATTCATCCACGGACAAACAGTCAATAATCAATCAATCAATCAGTCAATTAGTTAATCAATCAACGTTGCAGGTCCTACTCCGGGTGTTCCAGAAAACGTGTCGATGAAGAGGACTTTGTATGGCATAGTTGTGGAGTGGCGACCTCCGTCCTATCACACTTACTTCGTAAACGGGTACTCCATCGTGTACATGCTCGGCAACGATGACAAAAACCATACTGACCGAGTGACGCCGAATGTGCACCATCACGTGATCGACATGACGTCATATCCGGGTAGACTGGTTCACGTGTGGATTCGCTCCATTGGCGACGTGGAAGACAGTGTTGCTCTCCCAGTCGGAAATATTCGAACGTGTATGTAGATAATATAGAGTAATATCCCTGTAAAGGTGATTCTTTCAATATTAAAGGGACTCGTTCACAGATGATTGTATTTAAAAAAAAATCTAAAAAAATATCTTAACTTATGCAACTTAAACATCTGAAATTTAAAAAAAAATACAACAGTTATTCTCTGACAAGAACAACATAGAAAAGCGCCTCCGCTGGTGCTCGAACTCACGATCTCCAAATCAAAAGCCATGCTAACCACTACACTATAAGGGCGTGCATGCATAAGCGTGCATCTTTACTCTATGTAAGTGATACACGTGTTAAAAAAAAACCGGCAAAAAGCGTTACGAACGCTTTATATTTTTTGCAATAGATGCTTATTCATAACACAATCATTTCGAATATATGTATGTGTCAGAAGAGTCATTTCGCTTCTTTATACATAATGCTGCTTTTTTAACTCCATGACAAATTTTGGACATTCTCAATTTGCCAGTCTGTGAATGCGCCTTATTAATATTTTTTATGTACAAAAATTATGTTCTATTGTAGAATATTACTTTTACTGCAATTACTTTTACTATTTTTAATACATAACCAATGATTATGCAAAAACCGAACGTGAATGGTTCTGTTAACATCATTAAGTGGTACCAGATGTGATGTGACAGTATTTTAACATTTCTGAGTATCATTGGAAAATCCCATGTGTTTATTTTTCTCAACCTTATTTTCAACATTGAAACTTCATAACATAACCAAAAACCGACATTAAGCCTAAAATGGATTAGCTTTGTTAACAATCTAGATCTATATACATGTAAGAATAAATCAAAGGTTTTTCGGTGTGGTAAATGCTATTACAATACTGTCTTACGTTCCAGAAAACGTCAGACATGCCAAGGTCTTCATGCTATGCTCGAATTAAATAAGTAACACAGTTTTCGAACGAGTTTAAAGTGTACTTGGATAAAGAGATACGTTTAACGTTTCATTGAATTCCAACTAGATGTATAATACATGTGTATTCTCATTTTATGGCTAAACGCCGACAAGGGAAGTAACTCCGGTGTAATTTCCTATGTTTTTGCAGCGTTTGCGTACCTTTTATGGGTCTAAATTTTCGTAGAAAGTGACGACAAACTTTCTAACATCTGGTAAAACCTTTCTGGTAAACTGCGGCATGAGGCTGCAATGCTTTATATATGTCATTTGTGCAAAAACATCCAGCAAATACAAGAATATAACGATTCTAGATTTCTTCATAAACTCTATACAGGTTGATTATAAAGGAGCGTAAAATTTCTTCAAATATCTAACTATTGTCGACTTCGAAACTTCACAATCAATTCTGTTTATTTTTGTTATCCACAGTCTGTGGCGGCATTGTGGAGATCGACTTGGAGCCTGTTTACATTTCGTCGCCAGGATACGGCAAAGCGACACCTTCCGGCCTTCTCTGTGACTGGTTAATACGAACAATGAACTATTCCAAAGCGAGTCTACGAATCTCACTCATAACCCTCGAATTGATGAACGCTGGGTCACCGAATTCCGCTTCTGGAACTTCCTGTGGCTCGTTTCTGCGGATTAACAACGTGACACGCTGTGCTGGTGCTGTGGAAACGGAATTTACGGAAATCACGGGACTAAGGGAAACAACTCTGAGCTTTCTAACAGGAGATACAGATGTGGAGTCGCATTTCCTGATTAGAATTGAAACATACCAAAAAGACGTTGTCAGTCGTTAGTACCATGTATATTTATGAACTTGAACGTTGATCTACGCAATTAATTATATAATAATTATTATATTGTCTCGCAGTTTAAGTTTATATGAACTATATTTTACAGTTTTTGAAGAATTTGTTCGTGTCGTTTATTGGTAGTTTAACAACGGTGAATTTTGTTATTTGTCAATAGAAAACTCTGCGCGTGGCATGCTAGAATATCTCATAACATATTGTCAAAATAAATACAAAATTGTTATAATTTTCATACGTCTTTGTTCCCAATTGCATTCTGTATAGTTTTCCGTTTTTAAACATTGACATGGACATTGCCTTAAAATGATATTTTGATATTTACCTCAAATGCATCTTATTACAGCTAGCCCACTACAGTCAAGCTCCACTCGAGTGTCCATTCTCCCATCTAGCACCACCACGTGCGTCACGTGTGCTGCGATTATGACATCATTGTGTCCTTTGCTGACGTCATTGCCCATGACACAGTATGTACGTACACATATGGTGGTTGGCTAAGTTTGTTTAATATAATTATTACACAATACTTTCTTCTTTCCATTTTGATTTTAAATCTTAAACACGTTTGACATTCATCTAAGAAATAGAAATTAAACTTTTGTTTTAGTTAAGACATGTCACAGTCGACCAGTGGCAATAACATGGTTCAGAAACATTTCATGAGACAATAAGCGTTTTCTCTCTCACAGCTTTCTTCTGGCGTGGGTATAGATGAGCGTCCATCGTTAAACATCATTCGAGCATCATTTGCATCCACAAACAATCATAGTTTTTCCACATCTTCCAGTGTATTACCAACATCGTCAACACAATCTTCATATTCTTCATCCTTTGAAATTGCTAATCTGGCAAAAGCAGTGTTACCAGAAACACAGCAATATCCAGCTATGTTATTACCTTCATTTACATCATCAACACCTTCAGCGTCACCACCTTCATCATCATTCTCCTACTCCTCCTCCTCATCATCAACCACAATAACAACAGTAACATCGTCATTATCATTTTCTTCATCATCGTCGAAGTCAACAACATTCTCGTTATCATCTCTATCATCATTACCACCATTATCATCATTATCATTATCATCATCATCATCGTCGTCGTCATCACCATCAACAACAACAACAACAACAACATCATCATTCATAATAACAACCAGATCAGGAGATACACCAATGAAAACACAATTGGACATTGCAGACTCAGTTGCATTTGACACATTATTACCTACATCAATACTGTCGCCATATGAAGACAAAACTTTAAACAACGCCGATTCGGCCATGTTCGGATATCGAACGTATTTTCTTCGGCAAACCGACTCAGTCGACTCACATACAGAAACACACACGCGGAAGATTCTATCAACATCGACGTTACAATCAGTGCAAACTGTTGCACCAACATGCACGCCATCATGGTCACCTGCAGCATCTTCGAGCGTTGGCATAAAACGAAATCGTGCATTGCATTCTGGTAGGTTATGTTTAGTTCTGCGTAGAAAAGAAATGCTTAAATTGTCAACACATCCAAAATGCAACTCGATGATGACATTTTCGATTTGTAAAGATTATATGCATTTACTTTATTTATATATTGATTCTCTTTATTTCTATATATAGTGGCTTTAATTTATTATATTACTTCCTGCGTATATTATATTAAAACTTTTTTTAAATAAAATATCATCATGTTTTAAATGCGTACTTTTTAGATTATCTGTTGTAGTTTTTGTACCAAGCCAGATGCATTATAATGATGATGATGATGGTGATGTTGTTGTTGTTGTTGATGATGATGATGATGATGTTGTTGGCGATGATGATGATGATGATGATGGTGGTGATGATGATGATGACAGTTGATGATAGTGGTCGTAAACAAACTGACAACTCACTTATAAAATGAACGAATATCCGAATATTAGTTGAATACTGAATTCGAATGTTCGAATATAATTTAAGTATTCGTTGCCATCCCAAATTAAAAGGAGTTTATACCCTGTATTGATTGATACTATGACTTCGAGTAACATATTTGTCTTTCAGGTGCCACAACAAGACAGCAATCATCTTACGCAATTAAGACAATTTTACAAGTAATCGCTGTGAACATCTTTGTATATTGAACGTTCCTTTGCCTTCTCAATAAAATTCGTTTTTATAATTATTTGTTTCATGTTTCCTCATTTTTGAATACATATTGTGCGAATTATCAGTTTTGTATTTGTTGTAGATATATTTCGGTTGAATTAAGACATACCCTTTTCCAGAGAACCCAACCCTTTCACATTTGAATAAAAACCACATTTTTTCATAAGTCTGATCTATTTCGAGAAAGAACATGAAGTCCTATCACACTGGTTTAAGGATTCATTGGAAAAAAGTAAAGTTGAAAATACCACATATAAATTCCGACAGAAAACATGTACTTAGGTACATCTTGGAAAACATTATTTCAACTCAGAATAAAGCACAACTTTGAGTTTTAATAGGCATGGAAGACATAATATATAATATCAGAAGTGAAAACAATCTCCATTGGCATTCTAAATTGTATAGAATAGGTTTTTAATCCCTTTTGAACAAATTTTTTTTTAAGTTTCTGCATTTTGGGGGGGTAAAACCCATATAAATGTAGCATTTCAGATGCCATTTGACCCCAGACAAGTGTTTGTTTACATAACAATCAACATATTTGACCTCCTGTCACACAACCAAAAAAGACTTTGACCCCAAAATGTAAATGCCAGATATTAATTAACAGTTTTCTGTCACACCTGAGCCTGTGGGTGAGGTCAGCCGCTTGCAATCTTCAATCTGTTTCAGGTACTCTCTGCTGTGTAATCTGTGAAAATAAAAAGGTTTTCTGTGCATGTTTACTCAATATTGTGATTACTAGTGTAACTTAGATACAATAAGTGTACATGTACAATAGTTTACACAGTTTTTTGTATTGCGATAAGGCTAGTCGCTATGCCGGCTTCACATTGTCGAGCTCATGTGCGAACAGTCCAGTTCAAAAACGGGTTTGAGAGTCCCAACAAGGGTTAAACTCTTGCTTTTCCTACTGGTGTTGATGAGAAGTATGCCAGGCTGGAAAAGAAGTCATTAGATAGTAGAATACATGACAATAATCATGTACTAACCTTCAAAGATACTGATGGTACGGACACGACTGTATCAGCTTTGCGGCCCCGCCCCAACGCTCCAGTGTATTTGCAAAGTTCAGTAGTTTTGATGACTCGTCACTTCACCCAGACTTGTATACCAATGAGATGATGGTTCCGGCTGAGGTCCTGGTTCTTTTCATCACTGCATTTAAGAAAACATACTCAAATTAAACCAAACTGTGATGGTGATTTAAATTTTGATACGGCTAACTCCATTAGGTGGGGTCTGGGTTTGCGTGGGCCCCTAAAGTGTTTTATGCATGTATTTCATGTATTTTTCAGCTGAAAGTCTGATCTAAGTACAATTATAAAATAAAATATGAACTAAATAGGATCTGTAAACTTTGCAAATTAGGAAAATTGGTATTATTCAAAGTAGGCAGGTCGGACGGTCATTATGGCCAATGCATCGGCCAGTGCGGACACGAACTTTGCGGTCATTATTAACAGTTACAGGTTCTAAAACTAAATGATACGGATTGCAATACAAAGTATTATGACATAAATGAGATAATTGTTGAGACTCGTGCAAATAAATGTCAAAATGAAACTGAAAAACAACACGGTGAACACAATGGGTCATGGATGGTGACTCTGGTGGACATTTTGCTTTAACTTTCACATATCTACTCCTCTCATGTCCACTAGAGCAACCATCCCATAAAATACAGCCTTTAATGGGGTCAAGTTGGCATCTGGCAGTGATTCTCTTCATTACAGTGCGTTTGTAGGCATCCATTTTCAAACATTTTGCAGACGACAAATCTTACTGAAAGTTCTTAAAGGTTACGCATGCGCAAATAAATTCCTTCATTGTTACATATAAAATATTCAATGTTTGATCTCAACTTTCACCATGACCAAGCGACTTCCCAATATATCACCATAATTGTTGGAAAGATAAGGCCATAACTTTTTGAAAAAAACAGCATGTCAAAAATTTCTATACGTTGTAACTCAACATATTTACCTTAGAATAAACACACCGGTTTTGACAGGCATGGGGGCTGCCATTTTGTGCATGAATACATGGGCCAAAAGTTATGAAGCTGGGAACCATTTAAGATAAAGTAGTGCCTAAAACTGTCTTTTTTTCTTATTGCTTACATATATACCTTTAAAATGATACCAAAACATATCATTTAAACTGTATTTTACAAATTATATGCATCCTGCACTCAACCGCATGTGCCTATTATCTAACTGACAGCATGTAACCCTGAGGATGTGACTTCCGTTTTAGTGTAATTTGACCTCAAGCGCGACATACGAGAGTTCGTTTGCAATATTGCTGGGTAAAACCAGTACTTTATGAAAAAATCTCGTGGAATCGGTCGTATGTATGGATCACTCTCGAACATGTCCGATTCGCTCAAAGCACTGCAATATTTATACATAACAGCCATTGACAGCCATAAGTCCTCTGTGCACATAGTGCTGTCGAATCCTTCCGGCTTTCTAGGGACGTTGCTTTAATTTAAACCTATACCGGTATTTAGTTACGCTATATTGTGTCGAAAGCTTATTGGAACGCTTTCGATTCCGTTTCGTGGGTAGACCCAGTCCTAAGCGTCGAGCGTTCCCAGAGTGAAAATCGAATTACGATCTCCTTATACCAAGGCGGACACCACATCCGTTCGAGTGTTTCTGTACACGACATGACAACGAACATTTAAGACAAAAACATAATACGGTTTATAGTTTATTGTTCATTTCTTAATAGTGAATATACATTGAGACACAGACATTTCCGCGCGGCCTGTTCGGGGTCACAGAAGGCGACGAACGCATAAATCGCCTCCTGATCACCCGACTTCCGGAATCACCCAGACGCTTTAGGGTGACTCCTTCATAAGCAGGTGCGAGAAAATGGCGGACGGTCGCAAAATATATTCACGGTATGAATGACAGTTTTCAGAACATTTTGACAAAAATACACATAACATAAACGGCGGCGACGTTGGTTTTTACACAACAACAACAACAACAGCGGAAGTTTTAGAAAATGCGTGTTTTAACGCTCAATGCATGTCGTCTCCAAAATCAAAACTAGCGACATATACAAATGGCCCCAAAAAAGTTTATCTGATTTGACCCCCCCCCCCCTCAAAAAAGTAAAATATACGAAAAGTAAAACATTACAATTATACATTGACATTATTCAAAAATGTATTTACTCTTCTTTTCGTCATATGTTCAACATATTTAAAGACATTGTTATTAAGAACGCGGATGGAATATATTTTGCTGGTGTTGCAAAGGTCAGGGTGGAGGTCTAAATTGCACGTGGTTGTGGTCTAGTAGATGATGATGGGTTGCTCCTCCAGCACTTCAACTGGATCCCTTTTGGTCTCCATCTCGACTGGAATCGCATTACTGAAACATCCAATGTAGATATAATTGTTACAATCACAGTTACATACTAATAATCTAGGGTTGAAAACCAGAAGATACTAACTGCAATGAATTTCAATGGCTGTTTGTACCTTCTGCTTTTCAAGCCTCGATATTATGTAAAGCTTGCATAAATATACTTGACATTGTGAAAAGTGGGTACGTACTGTGTAACAAAATAAGTAATGACTATACGAGGTACAAAACCAAATGGTTATCTCACTTGCACAAAGTCAATTATTCAATCTGTCAACCTGTGTACTCAATTTTAAATAAAGAATCGTCCGTTTATTCTGGATGCTCACACTGTACTCAAGCGAATGAGATGATAGAGTTCGTTAAAACAAAAAGCGATTGATACAGAATTCTACTCGTTTCATGCGTGACTTCATACCCAGTTGCTCAAAACTTTAACGGACAATTAAGCTAACAGCCGTTAACTTTTGGATGAGGTTTTTGATGTAAATTAAATGTTAAAATGTTAAAATTTGCATTTATGTTTAATAAATTGATATGCTCAAATAATTGTCAAATGCTTCATAAGCGAGATGCTTGTAATATTAGTTTTATTTACATCTAAAGTTAACAGGCTGTTAGCTTAACTGGCCGTTAAAGTTTTGAGCAACTGGGCCCAGGTCTTCAAATGACCAGTGTGAGTCACGTAGTACACAGCGTCTCTCATGTTTGACGTGACGTCTCATCCGAATGGGTAAGTAAAGGCACAGTGGTGGCCCGAACCTGCGAGACCTAAGTGTGAGAGCTACTGTGTTACCATCACATGTGATACCATGGTAACGCAGTGGTTCTCACACACTGGATCAGATATCCGCTCATGTACTACTTCTACACGCATAGTGTATAACAATATGATATGCAGCTGGGCCCGTATTCATCAACCCATTCTTAGACTTAAGACGTAAGAATAAAGACTAGTCTTGAAACAGTTCTATTCTAAGAACGATGATAATCTGAATCTTACTTGGTGTTCACCGACGTAAATTTCTACATTCTTAATTAGTATGATTTATTAATGACATGAGCGACATTGTTACTCAGAACATTTGAGGCGTGTCGTCGGAAAACCGGGCTTAATGCATGTGCGTAAAGTGTCGTCCCGGATCAGCCTGTGCAGTCCGCACACGCTAATCTAGCACGACTCTTTCCGCCTACAGTGGATTTATGTTTAGAAGAGACTTCCTTGAAACAGAAAATACCATACAAGCGGGAAGTGTCGTCCCGAATTAGCCTGTGCGGATTGCACAGGCTGATCCGCGACGACACTTTACGCACATGCATTAAGCCCGAGTTTCCCGCGACACACCTCTTTGTATGTTTTCTTTAGTCTTAGTCTATTCTTAATTCTTAAGTCAAAGAATGTGTTTGGTTAATATGGGCCCAGTAACACACGTGTCCTATACGCACCTCACAATGGGCTTCGTGGTGAACAGTTTCCGGATGTCGTCACGGATGAGTGACAGGTCGTGGTCGGGGCTGTACCGGTAGAGAATCTTGCCTTTCTGGTCGACCAGGAAGATCTCGAAGTTCCAGCGGACGTCGCTCACCCTCTTCGGGTCGTAGAAAAGGTCGTCCTTAAATTCGTCGTTCGTCGGACCGCACAACGACTGGAAATAAACAAGGTGTGGGATAATAGAACAAGTATTTTTATAACACTTTAAAGGAAGAACACATATGAATGGGGTCTGAAATCAAAAAATATATATAAGCGTTTCCGAGTACGTTAGGCACAGAACTACGTTTAGATGCCAAATAGAACTGGCGATCTCGAAAACACACGATGCATACGTATCCGAACAGTTACGGATACTACAGAGCGTTCCCGATTACCGGTATCTCACGACTTATACCGGAAGCCTACCTTGAGATAGGTGTAGAGCGCGTGCTCGTTCGCTCCGTTGACGTCAATCTTCTGGAACATCTGGAACATCGGCACGTAGCCGCCGCCGGGCCGCACGTACTGGATGCCGTTAAGGAGCTCCTGCGCGGTTTTCGACGGCTCTTGCTACAGTAAATATTAAAGCAACGAAAGTTTATTTTCCCAGCAGTTGTATGTTCAGCAAACCACAAAGGGTTTAATTGGAACGCTAATTAAAGACTATACGAACTCAAAATTGAGCATTATGGTCACAATTTCACACTTCCAGTTTTTTACATTATATTATTCTACTGACAATCCTGAATGTTTCCCTGAACATTTCAAGTGGATATCTTGATTAATTCTAGAGATATTGTTATTTTTGTAAATGCGGTATATAGTTTGCAAAACAAAACATCGTCAGTTCGACGTTAACATTGCAAACTGACGTTAACATGACGTTACAGTATTTATAATACATCCTGTTTGTAGGAAATGATTGTTTGGTTGTGTGTATGTAGTCTATTTGCTCTCTTGGTGTCCTACCAAACTATTTATAAATAATTTTATCAAAACAAACATATAACATTAGTTTTCATCATCACATTTGTTACATTTAATAGATACCGTTGTATCCATTTGCAGGTTTTAAAATAACAAATGATGGCAAGCAAATATATTTAATGATCACTAGCAAATTACAACATTCCATCTTATATTCAATTGTATTATAAAAACAATATATGTGTATACAGATAATATTTGAATGGAATACTGTTAATTATACGAATAACACGATTATATTGAACGACAAGATCATGGAATATTTTATCACTAACACGAGTTAGCAGTAATCATCGACCTATTGTTGCACATGTATTTCTTGACATTACCAATACAATACAATTACAATACAATTACAATTACAATACAATTTCTTGACATTACCAATACAATTGCAACTTCTTACAATGATGTAATAAACTATAGGCAGTTTTACTGGCTTTTAATGTCATTATTAGTGGAAAAAATGCACAATATATATATTATAACAAATGGCCCTTGGTAAAAACAGAACTATGGATTGTGTATTTGTACATTAGGGTATTAGCAAACAGTCAATTGTTCATTTTGAAATAAACACCCTACCATGATACTCGCTATTTTTTCTATAAACAAAGAACCAAATTATCGTTGTTAAACTACCTAGTAAACAAGCATTCCCGATTCTGAGCGGAGCATATTACAAAACAGTTCTCATTGCAAATGCAAAAATATTTGTCAAATCAAGTTAGAATCGAAATAATTTTCGCATTATCGTTGTTTATCGGCCAATAAACAACTCCTTTTCATTCTGATGCGTGGCTATTAAACCATTCGGGCTAACGCTCTTGTGGTTTAATTCCTACGCATCAGAACTCCTAATCGTTGTTTATTGGCCGATAAACAACGATAAATCGAAAATTATTTCTTAAAATATACATTGTAAAAAGGTTATCTTAAACAATAGCAATCGGAAACCAATTATTTATCGTTTAACCACTGCGATAAGGCAATTTCTTCTTAATTAAATTCATTTCAAGTGACTTAAGTATATAAGAGTGGACAACGGTGGGTATAAATCAGTTGTACTATCAAAATAATCATCCACGTCTTGCGATATCACGTCTATTTGTTTTCACTTAATGTTCATTTATTTATGATAAAGCGAACGTCAGGCTGTTGATATTACATTCAAGGTCGGAAAACAGTCCGCACAGGCTAATCCGGGACGACACTTTACGCACATGCATTAAGTCCGGGTTTCTCATATATTGTTAGTCAAGTTTTCAATCCAAATGTCATGTTTTAAGTTCACCCTAAAAAACGCCTCTATACACAAAGTTTTTGTAAAGTTTCGCTACTTACCAGGTTAAAATTATTAGAAGGGAATCCAAGCACCTGGAAGCCCGATGGCGCGAATTCCGTCATGAATGCGTTCATCCCCATGTAGTGGGGCGTGGTTCCACCTCAGTAGGTGGCCTGGGGAAAGATGATGTAGAATTAGTGAATTCCAACATTGCATTAGCATATTTATATTCTAACATGACACGCGTAGAGTTTTCTATAAACAAAGAATTGCAGAGCATTTTAATTGCAGAATATGTTGTCAGGTCATGTTAGAATTGAAATAATTTTCGCTTTTTAGTTATTAATCTGAAAATAAACAACGATTTTCGCTCTGATGCGCGTATATTAAACTCGTGGTTTAATTCCTGCGCATCAGAACTCAAAATTGTTGTTTATTTACAGATTAACAATCAAAATCGAAAATTATTTCTTAATTGTTAGAATTTCTCTAGACATAAAATATGATTTAACGTTGTTAAATCTCAAAAAAGCAACGCGAAAAAAACTTGACGTCATTCATACGCATTAAAACTCCAAACCGTTGTTTATTAGCCTATAAACAACGCTGAATCGAAAAGTGCGTTAGTGCGAAAATGGATTTTAGTTTTATTTTAGGGTCATGATTTTTTCCCAGCAATACGCCTGACGTGTGTTTGCGGGATGTAAAAGCTTCAATTGAATGGCATACGAAAATAAAACGTTATTTTTATTTATAACTTAGGTCCTTTATTTCAATTAACTGACATACTGTCTCCGTATGTGTCATGTAAAAATGCTTAAACGCTACGTAGAAATAAAAAAAGAAACAGTACAGCAGCAGCATACACAAATGATTTAATACGATCGTCAAATATCGATATGAACGTATCCTTCCAAAGTTAATCAGTTATAATCTTTTGCGATCCGTTTCTTAGCATTTCTATAACATGTGAAATATACAATAATATGATTTGATTTTTTTTCTAGACAACAGTTCAGTAACCCATTAGATCAAATGTCGGCGTAGAGAGAGCTATGCCGACCGGAAAAGAAACAAAAAATGCAAAACTCACCACGTTGATAATGGCCAGCACACTACCTTGGTACTTCGAGAAATCTATCGTCTCGTTGCCGTAAATGTTCGTGGCATTGAAATCATAGATGCTCATCGAACCGGAGGGGTGAGGGTTACAAATCACCCTGTACCCCAGGCCCTGTGTCACGAGACCCAAGAGGGTCCCGGCCACAAGGGGCCAGTAGTTGCCAACTTGTGTAGGTGGCATTGGTTTTAAAATGCTATGGCGAATGCTCCGCGTAGTGCGGTATTTATAGTGGACTGTAACCTTCAATCTAATCACATGAGCGCAGCTCGATTACAACACCACGTGTTAATAACTTTGTTCTGGTTAGTATAATAAGGCTAAATATTATTTATTTTTAGTTTCTCGGACATGTTTGAAGAAAAAAAAATAACACTAAAAGAAAAAGAAAATAAAATTCTTAATATTAACAATTTTTTATCGGAAAAAAAACTCATCGGACAATAACAATAACAATACAGTCGAAACGCGATACTACGAATAGTCACAGGAAACAAGAGTTTGCTCGTAGTATCGCGTTTTTCGTAGAATCGCATCTTTAGCAAATTCCGGTAGTAAAGTAACATATAGCGTTAATTTGCATAGCGTTAAATAATGCACTTAAACTAATTGCATTTGACACTACAGTTGTGTATGTATTCGCTTTATAAAGAAAAAATAAAGTATAAAATCCGCAAAAAATAATCAAAGTCGCAAAGACATATTGGTAAATCCTTTAGTAATAATCTCTCACTGCACACCATGTAATGTGGATTAATATGGTAACTATACTCAATAACAACTATGTTTGTCCACGGTGCAAACACACTGGCTTGGTGTCTGACTTGGCTGAGGTGTGAAATCTTCGTCGAAAAAGTGTGAAAAGTCTCCGTGACAATCGGATTCGTAGTATCGCGTTAACATTTCATTGCAAACGCTATGATGGGACAGAACCATGTGTTCGTAGTAAAGCATCTTTCGGTCAATCGCGAATTCGTAGTATCGCATCTTTTTGTAGTTAAATATATAAGGACAACGGACGTAGTATCCCGTCTTTTCGTTGTATCGCGATTCGCAGTATCGCGTGTCGCATGTACAATGCAACGTTTGTTAAACAAACATGATTTGCGGTCAATTAATGTTATGTTTCACTGTGTGCTTACAACGATTTGTGTATCAAATTTTTGTTTATTATTTTTGCAATCTTGGTTGCGTTCCAATTTTTAGTTTTTCGCATTTTTCAAAACAAAATCGGGTCGGCGGATCCGAGAAACTAATAAAAAAAAAACACGCCTGGTCTTAGCTTCCCTGTCACTTGTTCCAGCTTGCGATGATTACACCCGGGGTCGCTTGTTATCGTTATATTACCATGTGCAATCGAACGGATATCATAACATGTACCGAAAGCAGTCCATCTACCGGCTCAATTGCTTGGACGAAAACAAAACTGTTGGCACAGTTTATAGCTAGTTGGGAGTCTCAGTTAAGATTGAAACCTCGCAAAAATGTTTTCCCAGTCTCAATATACGAATGTTTCACCAAATCACGGACGACGCAGAAGAGGTACCCTATATACCAATAGCTCACCGAGCACGCCGTGCTCAGGTGAGCAAAAAAACAAGCTCAATAGTTGGATCAAACCTCCAACATTTTTATACACATTTAATCTCCACATAGGAGGCCATTCTTTTGTAACGTTTGTCGGTTGCCTGATAGCAAATAGTTATGGATAACTTCACTTGAGTTTGTACGACACTTTCTGTGGTTACTGGAATCCAATGAAATATATTACATGCATAAGATTTTGGTGGTAACCCGTCTGGAAGAATTTTTATTTTAAGCAATTATTTATAACTGGAAAAAGGGCAAGGGAAGTAACCACTTGAAAATTCATTGTTACGTAGGTTAACTGTCTTGGCGGAGGTCTGCATCAGGGGCGGATCCAGGACTTCAGGTTAGGGGGGGGGGGCGTAAATTTTATCGTGCAGTGATAAGCTATGTACAAATCCGTATCAAAGATGTAGGAGAAATCTTTGCACATCATCATCACCATCATCATCATCATCATCATCATCATCACACGTCCACAGTCATGCTCATCAATTGTCTTCAAATGTGCTATGCACTGTGTTTATTTTCATCGAACCGAACTAATGGACAGACAGGCGAGCATGCTTTTACAAGAAATATTGTGAAAGATACTCGTATGATTGCGTTGTGAAATAATACGGCAAGTGATGCCGACGTTGTGTCAATTTCCCTAACATATGGTGCCGGAAAAAATGAAATCGCCAGGAATTGGAGCCAGCGTTGTGGACACCCCTCTCCGCGTGCTTTCTAGTCCATACGTGTTCTTTGCCTTGTAAGATTGCTGTTACTCCCCATAACGTCTTATTTTAGGAAAAGGCAACTATTAATGACAAAATCAATATCGATCAAGAGTTGTCCATCCTTACGAAAAACATGGGTCGTTTGCGGTCATTAATCCAAGGGCCAAAAACTACGGTGTTCCGTTAGGCCATTGCGATTTTGAATAGAAATCTAAACCACGATGGCACGATGACACCATGACACATGGTACGATTTCGATGACACGATGGCACGATGACGATGGTGCGATTGTACGATGTTGATAACACGACGGTACGATGGCACGATGGTGATAGTGCGATGTAACATCGTGTCATGGTTACGCATGCGCAAATAAATTCCTTCTTTGTTACATATAAGATATTCAAAGTTTGATCTCAATATTCACCATGACCAAGCTACTATCACCATGTATTGTTGGAAAGATAAGGCCATAACCTTTTGAAAAAGCAGCATGTCAAAAAATTATATGCGTTGTAACTCAAAATATTTACCTTTGAAAAAACACACCGGTTTTGACGGGCATGGAGGCTGCCATTTTGCGCATGAATACATGGGCCAAACGTTATGAAGCTGGGAACCACTAGACAAAGAAGTGCACAAAAACATGCTTTTTTCTTATTGCTTACATATATACCTTTAAAATGATACCAAAACTTATCATTTAAACTGTATTTTACAAATTCTACGCATCCTGCACTCAACTATATGTGCTTATTATCTAACTGACAGCATGTAACCCTGCGGATGTGACTTCCGTTTTGGGTTAATTAGACCTCATCGTCATCGTACCATCGTGTCATCGTCCCATATTGTGGTTTGAATTTCTATTCAAAATCGCTATGGCCCTAACGAAATACCGTAAAAAAATTAGTGTAGAGATGGATGACAAAATATGCTTAAACGAGCATCAGTCAAAACTGTTAGATTTGACCTTAACGCATAAAATATCATACAAATTCGCAAAATGAACCTATCTGGTGCAAAGCAAAATAATGCGTCTGTTCCCTTGGCCGATACACACAGCCCGCTCCCGACCTGTGGCAACATGCGACGTTAGCATGCGCTCAACACTCGAGTCTTTTAAAATAATAGAACAAAGAGTTTCTTAAGGTTAACAGGGGAACATACACGCACGCATAATATATACTAGTACATCGTAAACACTGTAGATAGCCGTCTGGATTGTGGGTATCATAGATAACAATTTATATTGCGACCTTGGAACATGTTTTGGCAGATAAAAACTCAGTTGCTAGGAAGGTCAAACAAAGTTTCACATTCGCTCTGTAGAATTTAGTGCGTTTACATTTTTGTCTCGTTTTGTTTTGTTTCACTTTTCGGGGGTGGGGGGGGGAGGGGGTAAAAGGTTGTTTCAATTTACAAAGTGTTGACTAACATGTTATTTTTTCTTTTTCATTTATTTGCAAATACTAGGTAGATTTCACCCCTTCTTGATGTACGTCATTCAATAAGCATAAATATGCGCGCGCAGTTATTTAATTTGCAATTTCTTCCATACAAATACTTGCCCAGTTGGCTAAATGTATTTTTTTATTGTAATTTGCAATGGTGTCAACTTTCGAATACTAGTATATTGTCCCTTATTTTTCCATCAAATGCGTTCATAAATGATATACTAGTAAATCAATATAGATCCATTATGACGTCCTAGTTCATGAGCACATGGCTTTGTATCTTTGACGCCAAGCAGAGAAAAATCATGCGCGCACCTGAAAACTCCTCATTTGTTAGGAAATAACAATCTTTATTTATATATGTTACTTAGATACGTCAAGCGCTGGTAATATGGAAAGCCAGGGAGGGTGTGCTTTTACTATTACCATTCCAAAGAAACCACCAACTTTGAGGGACAGACTGTAGGTACCAGTTTACCTGTTGTAGTCTGTTTGGCTAGGATAAAAAGATAACTTTATTATCCCCCATGTACTACTTAACAACCACTGGTAATATTTCAAAAATGTTAGCATGAATTCCATGAACATTTACATTTTCTTCAATAATGCTAATGGAAATGTATAAAGAGAATGTCGTTTATTTGTTTGACGTTGATGATGGTGGTGATGCAGATGGTAATGCTGCTGCTGACGATGATGTTGATGGGGATGATGATAATCATTTTGAAGCAGATGATGATCAAGATGATTATGATGATGATGATGTTGATGATGTTGATGGTGATGTTGATAGTGATGTTGGTGTTGATGATAATGACGATGATGATGCTAATGATGATGATGACAGTGATGATGACGACGATGCTGATGATGATGACGGGGATGATAATTATGTTGATGGTATGGTAATGATGCTGATGCTGCTGCTGATTATGATCACTCATCATAATAAAGAAACCACTCGTCATGATAAAGAAACCACTCGTCATAATAAAGAAACCATTCGTCATAATAAAGAAACCACTCGTCATGATAAAGGAACCACTCGTCATGATAAAGAAACCACTCGTCATAATAAAGAAACCGCTCGTCATAATAAAAAAGCACACATCATAATAAAGAAATCATTCGTCATAATAAAGGAAGCACACATCATAATAAAGAAATCATTCGTCATAATAAAGGAAGCACACATCATAATAAAGAAGGTACTCGTCATAATTTAACTCGTTATAATAAAGAAACCACTTACTATAATAAAGAAGGCACACATAATAATAAAGAAACCACTCGTCATAATAAAGAAAGCACACATCATAATAAAGAATCCACTCGTCATAATAAAGAAAGCACACATCATAATAAAGAATCCACTCACTATAATAAAGCAAACATACATCATACTAAAGAAACAACTCGTCATAATAAAGAAATCACTCGTCATAATAAACAAACAACATAACTACGCAAGCACATGTCATAATAATGGTCAACACCAAAGTGCGTTGCAGTGGTACATATAATTGGTGAAACGGAACGCACTTTGGTAGTTTTTTGTATTTCCTCATTTGACAATTTCAGACGATATCAACCTCATCATCATCAGCAGTAGCATCAGCATCACCAGATCATAATCATTATCATCACGAATTGGTCACGCGCGAGGGCTTTTTTCACACATCTTGCAAATGTTAAGGTCAGTTGAAAGAATATTGCAAGCAACATCAAGACTGAAATTTGGAAAATAGAAGAGTAAGAATTGATGGAAATATACGCAATACAAATGTGTCGGTTTAGCAATTTGGCCCAGTATACAAGGTATGAACTGCATGTATGCAAATTGCTTAAAAAACATTCAACAAAATTTAATAAGCATGTTGTAGAAAAGAGAAAATAAAGAGATGATGGTTATGATGATGATACTACTTATGATGATTATGATGATGATGATGATGATGACGATGATGATGACGACGATGATGACGATGATCATGATGATGACGATGATCATAATGATCATGATGATCATGATGATCATCATCATGATGATATACCACTGCAACGCACTTTGGTGTAACTGTTATTATAGTTAACACCCAACATCGAACGCACTACGGTGTTCAACACCGAAGTTGGGTTGTCATCATAGTGCGTTTCTAGGGTAACGCACTTCGGTGTTTACCACCAGAGTGCGTAACACACTTCGGTGTTAAACACCGAAGATGGGTTGACACCAAAGTGCGTTGCTACACAGCATAATTAAGAAGCCACTCGTATAATAAATAAGGCACATATCAAAATAAAGAAACTACTCGCAATAATAAAGAAAGCACACATCATAATAAAGACACCACTCGTCATTATATAAAAGGCACTCATCATAATTAAGAAACCATTCGTCATATTATAGAAGTCACACATCATTAACAAGACCACTCACCACAATAAAGAAAGCACACATCATAATAATGCAACCACTCGTCAAGATAAAGAAATCACTTATCAAAATAAAGAAACCATTTACCATTCTAAAGAAAACATACATCATAATAAAGAAACCACATATCATAATATTATTATTGAACCCCCTCGTCAGAATAAAGAATGCACGCGTCATAATAAAGAAACAACTCACCATAAAAATGAAAGCACACATCATTATAATGAAACCACTTCACATAATACAGACAAAACACATCATAATGAAGGATCCACTCACCATAATAAAGAAAGCACACATCGTAATAATGAAGCCACTCGTCATAATAAAGAAAGGACTCATCATAATAGAAAATGCACTGATCATA
>CM051031.1:12323149-12530649 GCA_027627225.1 Congeria kusceri | reverse complement strand
GACGTACGTACGGATGCGTACGGACCGAGAAGTGCAAGGCTTAATGCCTCCCAAGTTGTGGGGGCATAGAAAATGCATTATATTTAAAGGAGCAAAATCACAGTTCTGACACCGAAATCTATTCGAAAATATGGGTCAGCTATGAATAGACATCAGTTGAAATGACAAAAATTATAAATAAATTTAAAGGCTATTCGTCGATAATTTTAAATGTTTTTCAAAACGTGTGCCATTTGCATAGCATTACAAATTTACACCTATGTATGCAAGCCCATTTTGCATTGTAGTTAGCGTGACTGACTTTTTGTCCGGAGGTTGCGGGCTCAAATCCCGGCGGACAAATGTTTTTGTGTTTTTCTTAACAGAGAATATTTGGGTTTGGGTTTGTTAGTTATGTAATGTTTTTGCAAAAAAAAAAGAAGAAATTATTGTGTGTTTATTTTTAAAAATCTAATGTCTATTTAAGGAAATCCCTGTTATCTCCTTTTCTAGTTTTTTTCTCTTTTTTTATTTAGTTTTTTACTTTATGCGATTTTTTATTACTTCCTTTCATATTTTGTCTGCTGTTTTTTATATATAGATTTCTAATTAGCATCACCTTACAATTGAAAATTGAGCATTGAAACAATTATTTTCTAGAAACAAGCTATTATACAAAACCCACCAGATATCGCATAATCATTGATATCATTGTATATGTGTAGCATAATCACTGGAATGTTTGTTTATTTATATTTTTTAATGGAGATATATATTGAAAAGGAATAATACTACTAATAAAAAAGGCTGTGAATAAGTTCCTTTAAGCGTTCCACAAAAGCAGGTTAGCAATAAATACATGTACACGGTTCTGTTCCAGTTACACTTGTTTTCGCTTCAACTCATCCTGTCGTACAACCAATTGCTCATTATACTGGCTCAACCTAATTTCAGCGCTTAAAACGTTTCTCAAAAGCCGACACAAAAGTAGGCAATCAGCAAGCATAGTTTGTTTCCATCATAAAACCTTTAAACCATGTTATTTTTTTGTTTACAATCCGTGAGAACAAGAAAGTGCGTAATTACCACCTGTAGACAAAGATAAAGTAAATGGGGGAACTCTAAACCGAACATTAGCGGATTTAACCGAAAGTGAATCGGGACGCTTCGTCGTGTCTCCGCCAGAATTCGGGAAAATGATTTCACCCGATAATTGCCCGAGTATTCGGAACGGCAAAAGTTCGAGTGTTCCGTCTACAGTAAATGATGGATAAGTGGTTGGGTGCTATAGTCGGTGTTTGGGTCACCGTTCTTGTAAGTACGGATTTATGTCATTTTATTGGAATTTTGCTTTTGTCTAATTTTTGGCAGATTTGAAATTTTAAAATAACCCCTATAGTCTAACATGACGTCTGATTTACATGCCTTATTATTAATATTCATAGTAAAGCATTGTAAATATGACTTATACTATATTATAAGCAAAACCATAAATATATTGAAAAAATCGTGTATTTCTCAGTTTTATATATATAACGCTTTAAAATAGCTGGCGTATGCATACATGTATACATATGAAGGAAACTGTATTTTCAGACAGTAAGATTTGGTCGAAGCCTAGTAAATAACTTTCCACTTTTCTTCTCTGTACGCTTTTGCAATTAAGAACTTTACAATTCGGTTACCTGGTCGCGTAAATGCTTTCTAAGCATTTTGATAATGATAATTTCTACCACAATCTTCACTGCTAGAAACATTGCGGTGCAGTTCGCATCTGGTGCATAACATGCAAGCATAACAAAACTCCCTGGTACAATCGTAACTCATTCGTCATATTCTCGTGGAACATGTATTATACTATTTCTCAAGTGAATATCAATTCACATTATGTATTTTCACTACTAACTGAGAATTGTTATTTCAGCCATTGAACGTCAAAAATATTGTGTTTGCCACGATAAAACGCTGAATGTATGGCAGAAATTGTATGCTAAAATAGTCGTATTTTTTACCATTGCTTTCAATAATTATTATTAATATTATTCATATTTTAATTTCAATTCTTTTTCGGTAATTAATAGAATTCAAACAACGCTTATCACATCGAATATGTTACGAACATTCTCCATGTGTAATTTTCATGAGTTTCACATCACACATCCAAGACATGTTATTTAGTTATGTACTATTTATCATGTACAAATGGCTATGTACTGATTTGCATTCGCAAATAAAATTGTCTGTTTATTGTATATTTTCAATTTAGGCGTAAACAAGTGTTTGGTTTCCGTTTACCCGACCCCTCTCCCCGTATTTTTTCCGCCGACTCTAAAAGTTTGTTTTTTTTGGCCTATCGATCATTAACTTTCTGACTTACAGTTAAAAGAGCAGTTTTCGCTAATATGCAGCTTATCTGTAATTAGCAAACATTTTGAATTAGTCTGCGTGAGACAGGCGCTCTTGGTAATGACATACCGTCAGGTACAGTCTCTTTGATTGGAGGCGTTTACACATTTTACATGCAGTCTTAAATACCCAAACTGTGTGGTGAATATGCCTTTTTTTTGCCTTTATACCACGTCGCCTGAATGTATACAAACGGTGTTGCAAGTTATCCCAATACCTTCAGAAACAATTTTTGACCTCAAACTACTGTTATTTTTCATAGTAACGCCTATCGAACCTGTTAAACAAAACTCAAATGGTGACTTATCGCAATTTTTTCGATGTCTATTAATGCCATGTTTGCTTCTATTGACAATGTTGTTTTCTCAGCACAACGGTGTCAAAGTAAATCACATCTTTTAACGAGGGACTGTATGATTTTGTACGAAAATTTTAACGTTTAACCATCATTTTATTCTAATGATGTCAGTATATTTTTAAAATAATAATATCATAAATGTTGATAATAACTTATGGTCAGAAATGTTAAACTAAAATAATACTTTGATGCACAGCAAACTATACATCTACATAAATCGATGCATAAAATAGTTTTATTCCGATGTTGACGTTTTTTATGTAATAAAACACTTTTTTTGCTGATGGGTAACGAAAGAGACCCGAAATAAATCTATAAAAATCAGACAGCCTCTCTTTAAATCAACGAAAACCGCTGTCTTCTTTAAAGAATAAAACTGATAAATCAAAGTGTGATTAAATTTCTTTTTTTCTTCAGCTTTCGGGAGTAGCAGAACAAGGTATGTGTATATTTCTGGAGGTCTGGTAATTTGTGAGCAGGACATGTTCCTGATAACAGTAATTGTCCATAAAAGAAGCATGCGCTATGTGGGACGGGTGCTTCAACATTATGCCATTTCCTTGATACGTGTAGAAATCAATTTAAAGTGAGTTTCTGCATGTTCTGACTTTTCTACATAAGTCGAAACTTCGACTACAAATATCGTAATGTTGTAAAGTCGTATCTGTAGTTTAATTCCCCGAAGTATGTTTAATATACTAATAGAACAAAGAAACTTTCATTTCGTATATTTTATACATGTTGTTAGATTACAATATGGATGAATTTGGTATCAAAATTTAGGTTATAGATGAACTAATCCAGCATTGTAATACCCAAATAATTGATAAATCTTTAAAACGCTTACGTTATCCAAACCAAATTCATCAATATTTAAATCAAACAACATATAAAAAATACGTAATGAAAACATGACCAGTTTATTTTTTATATTAGTATATTTGCCTGATTACGATTCGATTTAACTAAAGTGAAAAAACGCAACTGAAAATTTGAAGCAGGAACTTTATTGAAGTTGCACCCGTTTGTATAACTACTTGGCTAGAACATGAACAATATCTAAAGCATGATTGCTGTTTTGTAAAATACATCATTTTCTAATTGATTAAACGTGTTCTTTATTTCCAAGTTAATAACCACTTTATTACCGCGTTCATTAATGCTAATAACACTGAACGCACTCAAAGAAATTCTAACGCTTTCAGCAAATGCTAGCCGGGATTCCAAAAACCACAGAGAAATCCACATTCCAAAAGTCGTTTCCGACAACTCAGCGAAACACTCGATAGTTCTCATTTTAAAATGGCGGAATATACCACTGCGCATGCGTCTACAGCGTCACGACATCGTCACTTCCGGTTCGGTGATAGAAATCCAGGAAAAGGACAATGTAACGGAGGCTGAGTTGCTTCGGGATGATTCAATATTCTATCAAGGCAGCGTGATAGGGCGGAAATTCAGCTTTGCGTCCATGCAGGAATCGAAGAGCGGTTTTGTGCGTATAGTGACAATAATTGTATTGTTTATGGTTATATAAATATAAAAATATATAATTAGGTCAGACGTTTTGGCACGTTCTTTGCATTAAACGGCAGTACCAAACAACTAATATACTTATTTTATTACTTACAACAAATGGTAGTTTCATTACAAATGTTTGGAAAACGTAATGTATATTTATATGCACTAACTTTCAGTATACAATAAATTCGTATTTACGAGTATTGTCGCAGTAGTTGATTTTCTGTTGAGAAACGTTTACAAAAAGTGAAATGTGATTGCAATGTTTAGTTCTCCTTTAAGTACATGTACTCTTATACTAGTACATGTATGATGTTTCAAATTGCTCTAGGCTACTAATTTCGCGATATTATACATCATGCGTGTATCTTATTATCTCAATGCAGGTCGGATTCATACAACTGCCGGAAGAGGGAATATCCGTGGAGCCTCTCCAACCCTTCGGGCCGGGAGGGTGGGGACAGCACGTGCTAGAGGGTCAGGGGGAGACAACCCCTCCGCCGGCTGCAGTGGTCGACCGACACTTCCGGTGGGATTACGTTGAGTGCCCTGTTGGAATACAAATAATATTTTATATATCAATATGTATTACATATTAAACTTCAAAGAAATACAAATGTGCTGTGCTTTATTTTCAAATAGTCAAGTACTCAATTTACTAGCTTGCTTTGATATTCAACAAACAATTTCTTCGATATTTTGATACATGATTTGTTTACAATACAATGTATACATGCATATGTAATATTATATATGTTGTTAAAACGGTAATTATACATGGTATTAACATTTTTGCAGGTGCACTGCAATATGCTCTTGATAAAACAGCTCTCTCGATAATACAGACATCATCGCTTTCAGACGCCGACGAGCAGCGCCGACGGAGTTCACGAAGTTTCTGGAGGTACTGGTAGTCGTGGACACGACGGTGACGGACTTTATCGGCCGAGATAAAGTCAAAACCTACATCCTCACTCTAATGAACATCGTAAGTGATTAAAGAACAACTTTATACCTACATCCTCACTCTAGCGAACCCGTAAGTGATTAAAAGACAATTTTATTACCTAAATCCACACTATAATGAAGATCGTAAGTCATTAAAAGACAATTTTATAACCTACATCCTCACTATAATGAAGATCGTAATCATTAAAAGACAATTTTATGACATACATCCTCACTCTAATGAACACCGTAAGTGATTAAAGAAAAAAATTATAACCTATATCCTCAGTCTAATGAACACCGTAAGTCATTAAAAGACAATGTTATTACCGACATTCTCACTCTAATGAACACCGTAAGTGATTACAAAAACAATTGTATAGCCTACATCCTCACTCTTATGAACACCGTAAGTCATTAAAAGACAATTGTATAGCCTACATCCTCACTATAATGAACACCGTAAATCATTGAAAGGCAATTTTATTACCTACATCCTCACTCTAATGAAGATCGTAAGTCATTAAAAGACAATTTTACAACCTACATCCTCCCTCTTATGAAAACCGTAAGTGATTAAAAAATAATTGTATAGCCTACATCCTCACTCTTATGAACATCGTTTTTGATTAAAAGTATTAAAATTATCTTTTAATTTAAAAGACAATTGTATTACCTACATCCTCACTCTAATGAACATCGTAAGTGATTTATAAACAATGTTTTTACCGTCATCCTCACTCTAATAAACATCGTAATTAATTAAAAGGCACTTTTATTACCTAAATCCTCACCTTAATGAACATCGTAAGTGATTAAAATACACTTATAAACTACATCCTCTCACTTTAATGAATTAAGTGATTAAAATACTCTTATAAAATACATCCTCACTCTAATGAATATCGTAAGTGTGTCGTTTTCCGATGTTTAATTGCTTTCGAGTAGTAGTAGTACATTTTTTATCTAGTGCAACGGGATTCTCTCGCGTATGGCCCCAGAAGACTTGTTAGTTGGGTTACGGGGGATACATGATACATAAGACGCTTCGTTCCAGAGGCGACCCTGGGTCTTTTAGTGCCCAGTGTGAAGCACCTCGATTTAACGTCTCATGCGAAAGACGGGTTAGTAGGTTAGGGTGTAGCGGGGGCTCGAACCTGCGACCCCTGGGTTGTGAAGCCAGTGCGTTACCACTAGACCACTGACCCCCCATTGCTTTTGATCGATAGAGGTCATATAATATAGTACGTGTAAAATGAACGTAGTTGTAACCAACAATAGACTTTAAAATAACAAATGGTTTTCGGTGTGCTCTATGTGTTTTTAAGTCAACTTTAAGACATTGAGTGCAATTAAACTTCCCTGATTTTATGATGATTTTTGTATTTATTGTTTTTCTGAAGTATTTAGTTCGATTTGAACTGTTAAGGTGAACACCGTGTACCACGACACAAGTCTGGGGGTGAACATTGAAGTGGTCACAGTGAAGATCATGTACATGGACAAAACCTCCGTATGTATTACATACATTTGTCAGCAATTAAATAACCTCTGCCAAGGAGATTATGTTTTTGTCAGTGAGTCTGGCTGTCTGGCTGTTAGTAACTTTTTTCGCAAATAATTTATGATAAATGTGCATAAACTTTCATGTGAAGGCTGGACATGGGTCAATAAATGAAATTAATGATGAGACTTTGGTGGTGATCCGAACCGTCTCGAATCAGAAACTATTAGTGTTGGGATATGGCAAGGGAGGTAACCGGTAACGGGTCACTGGAAGATACACTTATAAAGTAGAATTACAAATTCTGGCGGAGGTCTGTGGTCTTTAAGTGCTCTCAAGTTTTCAATAATTTCGGCCTCGAAAACTGATTAATTGACCGCACTTCCCATTCTCCCTGCCAAACACTCTGAAATCTCGTAAATTTTTAAACAGTTTTGAAGAAAATTCGCTGGCCAAAAGGGCCAATCAGCAGAAGTGCAAAGAACGCTGATATGCCATTTTGGCTTTCAATGGACGACATATAGACCATATGTGGCGCGTCGTGGGAAAACCGGACTCAATGCAGTCCGCACAGGCTAATCCAGGAAGGCACTTTCCGCCTACAGTGGATTTGTGTTTAAACGAGACTTCCTTGAAACAGAAAATACCATACAAGCGGAAAGTGCCGTCCTGGATTAGCCTGTGCGGACTGCACAGGCTAATCCGGGACGACGCTTTACGCACATGCATTAAGACCGGTTTTCTCACGACGCGCCACATATAAACTATTTATTTGTCTCCGAGAGATATCTAAGGAGCGGTCAAACACGTATGGAGTAAAGGAAAACCTAAACATATCATGATCGAAATTGGGCAAAAGAGTTTGATTTATGGTTCTACAATATGTATACACCATTGGTGAAGTTAAAAATTAGATTTACTCGAACTATTATTTCTGATCTATGAACACAGGAGCAGTCGGTGGTAGTGGTGAGTAACCCACAGGGTACTGTTGACCAGTTCTGTCACTGGGTCAGTGCGCAGGCGCACAGAGGGGCGGGCACGGGAACCAACCACGACGTTGCGGTACTTCTCAGTCGGCACAAGTTTGCTCCGGCAGGTAGGCCAGTCAAAACACATTTAATGTTTCAAACATGAAATAAAACTCTTTTATGAATATGACTGCAGTGCTTGTATTTACAAAATACATTTAAAAAGAGAATCTTAACTTAAGTTGGTTCGGGCCTAGGACTTTTTACAGGTGTAAGGGATGGGTGCACAACCTTAACTTGGAACAAAATATGAGGTATTTAGCTAAAATAGAGGGCAACTGTTTCCACAGTCATTCAGTAGTGGGTAGTGGAGAAAACTATGGTTTGATAAAAAATAGAGTCGAGAAATGAACCTGGTCAAAGCCACAACAATACTTGCATATGCATTTGAATAATCGGACTAAAGTGCACGATCTTCTTGCAGGAATGCGTTGCTTACTTTATGATATAATATTAAGGTAGTAAGCCCATCATATTCAAAATCTAAAATTTAGAATATATATTTCCGGAAATTTTGTAGACTCAACTCCTCTTTAACTGCTTGGCAGATTTTGCTCAAACTTTCACAGCTCAAGGACCTTAACGTATAGGTGATCGTAAGAGGAATGAATTCTGACTGTGACCAATTTAAGCGGAATTATGTCCCTTGGACATTTTCCACTATAGAATATATATGAACATAAATTTGTAGAAGCAAATATTACTGTTGGCGACACACCATTTGTCTGTGTCCAAACATGTGTCGTGGGGGCACCCGTGTCTCTGAAAATCTAGTTGTAGTCAGATATTTTCAGTTAATTACCATACCCCATCTTTGGCTAAAACATCAAAAACTAAAACGGTATAAACACATTTACAAGTCAAATATTTCCAATAAGAAAGTTTTACAAACACCCGTGGTTTCAGGCTACGCCCCCATCACCGGCCTCTGCATTCCAATGCGGAACTGTGCACTGGTGAAGGACGACGGCTTCACGAGCGCCTTTGTGATCGCTCACGAGATGGCGCACGTGTAAGTAGTGTGTGACAGCATGTGATTTTGATTTTCTTCCTTCGCATAGAAATTGTTGAATGGACCCTACGACGAGATTTGATTTATAATATGTAACGTTTACTTATTTTAATGCCTCGCGCAACAGTTCCAAAATCATCCCTGACACCCGGGACAACAGTTTTAACCGTTACTAATACGCCTATGAAATAACAATACACTGTTAACCATCATGGTGGACGAAACCGCTAGGAAGAGTATTAATTTTTTGACGGAGATGTTTTGTTAAAAATATTGTATACTGTCAACGGTGATTGTGTGACAGACAGAAATAGGCATCGTTTCTCACAAACGTTCCCGTACGCCTCAAGGTTCGGGCTGATGCACGACGGGCACGGGGACACGTGCTACGGGCAGGCGTACACGACGAGCATCATGGCCACCGTGGTGCAGTCCTCCTTCAACCACTACTGGTGGTCCGGCTGCAGCAAGACCAAGATGCACGAGCTCATACCGTAAGATACCATTGATCTGTTATTCATAATAAGCTTATTTATAACTGACCCATTGATCTGTTATTCATAATAAGCTAACAAACGACCAATTGATCTGTTATACATTTACCTTTCAAAACACCCACTGATCTGTCATAGACTTTCAAATGACCAATTAATCTGTAATACATTGGCTTTCACAAGACGCATTCATCTGTATGCATTGGCTTTCAAATGACCCACTGATCTGTTATGCATACACTTTTAAATGACTCATAAATCCGTCATGCATTGGCTTAAAATGACCCATTGATATGTTATGCATTGGCTTTCAAATGATCCATTGCTCTATTATGCATTGGCTTTTAAATGGCCCATTGAAATGTTATGCATTACCTTGTAAATGATCCATATATCTGTTATACATTAGCTTTGAAATTACCCATTGTTGTGTTATATATTTTACATTTCAAATGACCCATTGATGTGTTATACATTACCTTTCAAATGACCCATAGATCTGTTTTGCATAGACTTTAAAATGACCCATTGATCTGTTTTGCATTGGCTTTCAAATGATCCATTGATTTGTTATGCTTTGGCTTATTAATGACTTATTGATCTGTTATGCATAGACTTTCAAATGACTCAGTCATCTGTTTTGCATTGGCTTTCAAATGACCCGCTGATCTGTTTTGCATTGGCTTTCAAATGACCCATAGATCTGTTATGCATCGGCTTATAAATGACTCAGTGATCTTTTGTGCATAGACTTTTAAATGACCTATTGATCTGTTATGCATTGGCTTAAAATGCCTCATTGATCTGTTATACTTTACCTTTCAAATCATCCATTGATCTGTTATGCATGGGCTTTCAAATGACCCATAGATTTGTTATGCTTTGGTTTTCAAATGACCCATAGATATGTTATGTATCGGCTTAAAAAGACCCATGGATCTGTCTTTAAAATAAATCATCGGTCCGTTATGCTTTGGCTTTCAAATGACCCATTGATCTGTAATACATTACCTTTCAAATCACCCATTGATATGTTATAGTTTGGTTTTTAAATGACCAATCGATCTGTTTATACTTTACCTTTCAAATCACCCATTGATCTGTTATGCATTGGTTTTCAAATCACTAATTGACCTGTTATGCATTTTTTTTTCAATTCACCCATTGATCTGCTATGCTTTGGTTTTCTAATGACCCAATTATCTGTTATACTTTACCTTTCAAATCATCCATTGATCTGTTATGCATTGGCTTTCAAATCAACCATTAATATGTTATTCATTGACTTTTAAATCACCCATTAATCTGTTATGCATAGTCTTTCAAATCCCCCATTGATCTGTTATGCATTGCCTTTCAAATCCCCCATTGATCTGTTATGCATTGCCTTTCAAATCACCCATTGATCTGTTATGTATTCGTACTCAATTGACCCATTGATCAGTTATGCATTGGCTTTCAAATCAACCATTGATCTGTTATGCATTGGTTTTCAAAACACGGACTGATCTGTATTACATAGACGTTCAAATGATCCATTGATCTGTTATGCAGTGGCTTTCAAATCCACAATTGATATGTTATGCATTGGTTTTCAAATCACCCATTGAGCTGTTATGCATAGACTTTCAAATGATCTGTTGTTCTTTTATGCATTGGCTTACAAATGACTTTTTTTTTACAAACTCGGGCACTTGTATAACATTTCTTTGCCATTTGAGTGCACACTCAAACTATTATGTTTCTGAATTTATTTTTATTTGGTGAATTTCACGATAATGTACAGTTTGGTAACTTGAATTTGGTAGCTCATCCCAAATTAATTTAAAGAAACCTTATTCATAATTCTTGATGGAAAATTATCAACAACATCAATTCATAAATCAACACAATTTCCGACGTAACCCAAAGCAACAATATCAGAAAATAAATCAGCTGTTCGCTTTCGTCCCAGGTATCTGACCTGCCTGAACAACAACCCCCACACGGTTGTCAAGGAGACGCTGCCCACACCCCTGGGTCGGGGTTGGTCCCTGGACCAGCAGTGCAGGGTGGAGTTCGGAGAAAAGGCGAAATACTGCAAAATTGTGAGTTCTTTTTTCTACTAATGAAAGCTGTTGTTGTTGTTTCATATCATTACCATCGCCATCATCATTATCATCATCAGTAGTAATAGTAGTGTAAGTTGTATTATAATTATCATCATCAGCAGATGTAGTAATCGTTGTAGTCGTAGTGATATATAAGTAGTCATGTTGTTGTTTTTGTTGTTGCTGTTGTTATTATTATCTTCGTCTTGTTATTTAAAATGACGTTTCATATCATCATCATCATCGTCGTCGTCGTCGTTTTCGTCGTCGTCATCAAAATCATCACAATCATCATAGAAGTAGGACTAGTAGTAGTTGTTATTGTTGTATCATCAGCAGCAGCTGTTACAGCAGTAAAAACAGTCACTTATATAAAAAAAAATTACGAAATACAATAACAAAAGAATACAATATAAAGTTTTCTTTCTGTTTATCAAATATAAAGAAGAGAAGAATAAAAAAAAACGTGCTCTTTTGTATGAAATAGTTTAACCGCTAAAAATCCAAGTGCGATGATTGGATAACGTTGCAAATTAATTTAAATATTTATGGATGCGTCTATTGAGCTGATTGCCCTGCAATACCACGTCTTTCGCCTGATTAACTGTTCATGTAGTTCAAAGGAGAACGCGCCAGTGCAGTGAATGGCAAAACTGTTAAAACAAGAGGGCCACGATGGCCTTGGTCGCTCACCTGATATCTATGTATGAAGTTTCATTAAAATATATCAGTAGGTTTTCAAGTTATTGAACGAAAACTGTTTATCTATTTTTAGTAACAGTGACCTTGACCTTGACCCCACCCACCACATATGTAAAGCAAGCTCTCGATATAAGGTATCTACGTATGAAGTTTCATTAAAATATCTCAATGCGTTCTTAAGTTTTTGAGCGTAAACCGTTTTTCTACTTTTAATAACAGTGACCTTGACCCCACCCACCCCATAAACAAACCCAAGTGAGGTCTCGATATAAGATATGTGTATTAAGTTTCATTAAAAGATCGCAATCCTTTCTCAAGTGATTGAGCGGAAACCGTTTTTCTATTTTCAGTAGCGGTGACCTTGACCCTACCCACCCCATATGCAATCCCAAGCAATGTCTCGATATAAGGTACTTATGCATTAAGTTTCATTAAAATAGCTCAATGTGTTCTCAAGACATTTAGTGGAAATCATTTTTCTATATTTAATAATGGTGACCTTGACCTTGACCCCACTCATCCCATATGCAATCCCAATCGAGGTCTCAATATAATGTATTTATGTATTAAGTTTCATTAAAATATCTCCGTGCATTCTCAAGATATTGAGCGGAAACCGTTTTTCTATGTTTAGTAACAGTGACCTTGACCCCTCCCACTCCATATGCAATCCCATGCAAGGTGTCAATATAAGGTATCTATTTATTAAGTTTCATTAAAATATCTCAATGCGGCCTAAAGTTATTGAGCGGAAACCGTTTTTCTATTTTCAGTAACAGTGACATTGACCTTGACCCCACCCATCCCATATGCAATCCCAATCGAGGTCTCGATAGAATGTTTTAACCAAATATGAAACCTCTGTGCCTTATGGTTTCAGAGAAGAATTTTTAAATCATTTTGCCATTTACGTCTATATAAACCATGTGAGCCCCGGGGTGTGCCCAGCTTTGACCCCAGGGGCATCATGGAACAATATTTGTAGAGGACCACTATATAATGTTACATACCAAATATGAAACCTCTAGGCCTTGCGGTTTCAGAGAAGAAGATTTGTAAAGTCATTTTGCTATTTAAGTCTATATAAACCAGGTGAGCCAAGGGGTGTGGCCAGTTTTGACCTCAGCGGCATCATTTGAACAATCTTTGTAGAGGACCACTATACAATGTTACATACCAAATATGAAACCTCTGGGCCTTGCGGTTTCAGAGGAGAAGATTTTTTAAGTCATTTTGCTATTCAAGTCTATATAAACCATGTGATCCCCGGGGTGTGGCCAGTTTTCACCCCAGGGGCATCATTTGAACAATCTTTGTAGAGGACCACTATACAATGTTACATACCAAATATGAAACCTCTGGGCCTTGCGGTTTCAGAGGAGAATATTTTTAAAGTCATTTTGCTATTTAGGTCTATATAAACCATGTGACCCCCGGGGTGTGGCCAGTTTTGACCCCCAGGGGCATCATTTGAACAATCTTTCTAGAGGACCACTATACAATGTTACATACCAAATATGAAACCTCTGGGCCTTGCAGTTTCAGAGAAAAATATTTTTAAAGTAATTTTGCTATTTAAGTCTATATAAACCATGTGAGCCCCAGGGTGTGGCCAGTTTTGACCCCAGGGGTATCATTCGAACAATCTTTGTAGAGGACCACTATTCAATGTTACATACCAAATATGAAACCTCTGGGCCTTGCGGCTTCAGAGGAGAAGATTTTTGAAGTCATTTTGCTATTTTCAAGTCTATATAACCATGTGACCCCGGGGTGTGGCCAGTTTTGACCCCAGGGACATCATTTGAACAATCTTTGTAGAGGACCACTATGTGGTGTTACATGCCAAATATGAAACCTCTGGGCCTTGCGGTTTCAGAGGAGAAGATTTTTTAAGTCATTTTTACTATTCAATTCTATATAAACCATGTGACCCCCGGGGTGTGGCCAGTTTTGACCACAGGGGCATCATTTGAACAATATTTGTAGAGGACCACCATACAATGTTACATACTAAATATGAAACCTCTAGGCCTTGCGGTTTCAGAGAAGAAGATTTTTAAAGTCGTTTTGCTATACAAGTCTATATAAACCATGTGACCCCTGGGGCGTGGCCAGTTTTGACCCCAGGGGCATAGTTTGAACAATCTTTGTAGAGGACCACTAGAGGATGTCACATATCAAATATGAAAGGGGGGGCAAGCCTTGTGGTTTCAGAGAAGAAGATTTTTAAAGTTTTCAAAATCTATTTTTAGCTCTTGTGACCTACATATGCAGCGGACCGGAACGATTTGAAAAATTTTGAAAGAGAGTCACCCGAGGATCATTCCTGTGAAGTTTGGTGAAAATCTGTCCAGCGGTTTAGGACGAGATGTTCTTTGAATGAAAATGTTGACGCACGACGCACGACGGACAATGGACAAAAGGTGTCCCTAAAAGCTTACAATGAGCACGTTGTGTGTGCTCTGGTGATCTAAAAGGTATATGGGAGGAGCTTACCTTAATATACCATTTTTAATTTTGGCCAATGTTAGTTTTAGCCCTTCCTCGCTTTTGTGTTAGATTGCCTTTATCATTGCCTTTCCACGCAAAATTCATTAATATATCATTATGTTAACAGTAAAACTGATTGAAAGCCAAACCAAGCATAATGATTGGTCAATAATGGCTCAATATGTTTTAAATATGTGACATTGGTGGAATCGTCCACAACTGCATGGAAGGATCTATTTAGGGTTTACGTTGACCTAATATATTGATATGAACTTCATGTTCGTGTAAATTTTTCGTTAGTTCAAATAAACAAGTACAGTCATGTTTTTAAAATGATTGATATATCAGGTTATTAGCCACGTGTTAAGCCTCGTATGATATACATGAAGTTAACGTTTTAATTGTTTACACATGTACTAAATATTAGCGACAACAGTGTCACATTTAAACATCGTATTTTTGTAACATAGTATTTGATTTTTATCAATGTACTTATACATAGTTGTCGAACTTTAAACTGAGCCTTTTGTTTCGGTCTAGAATATCTGAACGTGTTACGGTATAACTGTTGCACATTGGTCCACGTTCCGAGTTTCCGACAGTGTGTTGTCTGTCTATAAAAATAGAAAAGCCATTACTATCATTTAGTTCACTACTTGGGAGGTATTTGTTAAGATATTTTGTAACTTGTATATCGATCTTATTATATGGATATTGAGAAGATGTATGTAAACTATACTGTTAACCTCTACTTATGTTCAGCTATTAATTCATGTTTATTGAGGAAATAAGTTAAGTATACACTTCTTTGGCAGTTTAGATATTCTTCACATCTGTTTTTAACCATTATCATTTTACAATACATATCTGTAATTAAAGTACGGGTAAAAATAATAAAAGTGTTGAAAGATGCCGTTTAAAAATATTGAATTACTCCACCAAAATCAAGTATGTATAATGAGCAATTGAGCCGCTAGCCAACATTGTTGATGTTTCTCATTCGAATCAGTATTCAAATAATTGAGTAAATTACTTAACAATTACATTATATCACCTGATTACCTGTTCACATAACAGGTCCTATGCTGATGGTGTGTCCGCGCGGGTAATCCACGTGCCTATATAATGAATGGGGAAAACATCATATTACATGATATGGGAGGTATTTGTCGTTATAGACTCTTCCAGTTGTAGCCAATGAAAACTTTAGCTCCTCCTAATATAATGAATTACTTATTTCCATCGATTTCTTGAGTAAGTGCGTCACAATACTGTGCAATCAGCTCATGTGTAAAAAACAGATTTACAGTAAATGACGTTGTAATCAAAACCGAGCACAATGGATGGATGACTGCGACTTTTTTTGAATGATTAACATCGGAATCGTCCATCTGGGGGAAAAATGGACGGTTCTATTTTGGTTTCGAGTTTACACAAGTTATTACTGATGTTGTTGAACGTATTATTGATTAGGATACGTAAATTGGGTCATGTTTCAACCCGTCCCGATAACTTCTTCTTGCAAACTTGAATTATGCACGTTTGTAATATGCTATGAATATCAAATTGAATATTATACATGCACTGTTAGGTAGTATGTGCTTTTCTAGAACATAAATTATAACAATTGTTTGACTATTTGCCATGTACTTTAATGGCGTTATTAGGCTGGCAAGTAAAGTTCATGGCATGTAAACAACAGCAGTATGGCAGTCTTTATAATACCTTAGTGATGATTTTATGAAAGTAATTGTGAAATAATATAAACCTGTATTTCTCAGGTATTTTTATGATTTATAAAACTGTCAAAAGTTTTAAAACTTTAATGTGATGTAATGTAATGTAATGTAATGTAATATAATATAATATAATATAATATAATATAATATAATATAATATAATATAATATAATATAATATAATATAATATAATATAATATAATATAATATAATATAATATAATATAATATAATATAATATAATATAATATAATATAATATAATATAATATAATATAATATAGAGCGCTCTGCTAACTTGAAACATGGTTTATAATCTTTATCATGGCCGTTTCAACTAGGTGTACATAGTTTATACGCCCTCACTGATGTCACAGAATGAAGTGCAATAAAAAAAAATTCTTCGCGGCATATTCACTACAAAGTTTAGGTATATTGGACTGCATGTAAAATCTTTGAACGCCTCGAATCAAAAACACTGTACCTCACGGTATGTCATTACCAAGAGCACCTGTGCAGACTTCTTTGAAATGTCTGCTAATTACCGAAAAATTGCATATTAACAAAAACTGCTCTTTTAACCGGAAGTCAACAAAATTTAATAATCGATAGGCAAAACACTTTTAGGGTCGGCGGAAAAAAATAGGTAGAGTCGGGTAAGCGGAAACCAACAACTGTTTTTACCCCTATAGACCTTTCGCTCGTCATGCGAATTATGTATGAAATGAAGGTATTTTTTCAGTTTGGGAATATCGACCCATGTGGCCAGATGTGGTGCGATGATGGTACCCGGGCCTACTCGTGCAAAACCAAAAACGTCGTGCCGCTGGACGGGACCCAGTGTGGACCCAGCGAACATGTGACGTCATTTACTGTTTTCTGATAATGTTGTTAACTTACCATTTACTAATACTGAAAAGATCCACAGTAGCAATATTATGTTTTTCAAATGGAATATTTACGGTTCAAAATCGTACATTCCAAATGGTATACCTGTATATGTCGGTTAGTTTTAAACATAATGGAGTTTCATACAGAAGATTCACGGTGCGGGGAAGTCATTTATCATTTTACTGTATTTCAAACGCATATGATCGTTTTTGGTGGATTAACAAGAATATTGAAATTGGCATGAACAGTGCATGCTCATTGCATAACACACACCAATACTGTGACTTTCTGAACAGCAATGATACAGCAATTGAGGTGGACACCTAATTGTATTTAAAAACATGCGCCCGTTATTGATAGGTAACAATAAGAAAATTCGCTGGGACACTGCTTGTACATCCCGCCATGGGCAAGTTAAATGTACTACGTTAAAATCCTACTCATTTTGGACGTTTATGTTTTATGGGGTTTAATGAAAAACTAGTTGTAGCCGAATATAAATGTGTGCAGTCAAATATTAACATGCGTAGACATTGGCTACTTAGTGGAATGTTAGAGTGCGCGATAGTATGCATAACGTGACTTTCTGCTCTTCAGTGGTACTGCCAGACAGGCACGTGTGGTTACCATGGTAACGAATCCCCGGTGAACGGCAAATGGAGCGCCTGGTCCGGGTGGAGCAACTGCTCAGCCCAGTGTAACATCGGCTTCAAGCGGCGGTCAAGGGTTTGCGACAACCCACGGTAAAGTTCGCATGGAGAATACGTTGTGTAACGCCATGTACCCAAACATGTTTGAAATCGACCCTATCTTAATCTAGTGTAAGTTATATTTGTGCATTAATGTGTTGAGGACTATATAAACAAAATGTCTGAAATACTTTGTTAAGGCACACAGGAGTTGGAACAATGACCAATACACGATACTAGAATAACTTAAACGTACTGAACTCCTGATGGTCCAATCGTAAAAACTAAAGAAAACTGTCACAAATACGCGATTTTTGTTAATAATCGTATCTAGAACACATTAAAAAATTAGACACGTATGTTTTTATTTACCTAAAAAAACAATGATTTTATATAGTTTTTGTCCTTTTTATCGTTCAAAAATAAATAGCGTCTGCAGACGCTATAATCCATTGAGTAATTTAATAATGGGACCGTTTATATTTAGGATAATCACGTGATAGTTTAGTTTTATCGAGTCGCGCATGCGCATACTTGAATCACGTACATGTATTTGGGAAAGCCACGGTATTTTTAAATCGGGAATTCTGGGTTCAAGAAAAGTGCGAGCGAACTCAACTTCCATTTTCAATGATTTGATCGTGTTATATACAAATAGCGATGGGTTTACGCGTGCTTTTACCGTTTAGGCATCTACAAGACACGCACATTTTTATGCCCATCTGGAGTTCAGTATCTTTAAACCTTTAAACATGCGTGTGTTGCATTTAACGTTTCTTAGCAGAGATCAATGGTATATTCACTAGGATTTTAAGTCACAAAAACATAAAAATACATCACAAACATTCCTATTATTTTAAAATGAAACACTGATCGCGAGATTTATTCACACCAGTTTCATTGGTCGATGGAGCTGGTCTGTGGCGGCCATATAGGTTGTAATTTTATGATTGAACAAATTCCAGACCACAGTACGGGGCTGTGGCAGCCATGTAGGTTGTGATTTTATGATTGAAGACATTTCAGACCACAGTACGGGGCTGTGGCGGCCATATAGGTTGTGATTTTATGATTGAAGACATTTCAGACCACAGTACGGGGCTGTGGCGGCCATATAGGTTGTGATTTTATGATTGAACACACTTCAGACCACAGTACGGGGCTGTGGTGGCCATATAGGTTGTGATTTTATTATTGAACACACTTCAGACCACAGTACGGGGCTGTGGTTGCCATATAGGTTGTCGTTTTATGATTGAACACACTTCAGACCACATTACGGGGCTGTGGCGGCCATATAGGTTGTGATTTTATGATTGAACACACTTCAGACCACTGTACGGGGCTGTGGTGGCCATATAGGTTGTGATTTTATGATTGAAGACATTTCAGACCACAGTACGTGGCTGTGGCGGCCATATAGGTTGTAATTTTATGATCGAACACACTTCAGACCACATTACGGGGCTGTGGCGACCATATAGGTTGTAATTTTATGATCGAACACATTTCAGACCACAGTACGGGGTTGTGGCGGCCATATAGGTTGTAATTTTATGATTGAACACATTTCAGACCCCAGTTCGGGGGCAAGGAATGTGACGGGGAGAGCGACAACACAGACACGTGCATTTCCACGGTAGGTAATCTATAAAGAATATGCAGTGAATTCCAATAGACTCTGCTCATGTACACGTTCTCAACAAACAAGATACATGTATCTTTAATTTTTATGAAATACATTATAATAAATCAGCTCTTTATCGTCTTTCTTTGCGCATAAGACATATCACACAAACTGAATAATAAAAAAATACCTTTTAGTCCTCCTCCTACAGATATGAGTTCCATATCGTCTTTCATCATTTTACATTTATTTTGAATGATCTTTCGTGTTTCTTAATTTGTTAATATCGACAATAGCTCAGAATACACCGATTACGTCTCGTCATTTGGTCGATTGAAATGCATGTAGCATTTCAAGCGCGTCGTCATTTAGGCTCGTTCAAAAGTCGGATGCCGGTATTTTCCAGGAGTGCACGGTGTACTACGACCAGCGGGCCGCACAGTGCACCGCGATGGATGGCGTGCCGGTGAATGGACAGACGAGCACGTGGCGCCCGTACCAGGTCACCAAAGGTATAACGTCTTGTATTAAATCCAATTTTGGTTTGCTAAAGCAAAACAAACAGACAAAGTTAAACATTTCGCTGAAGACAAAACAACAACATCATCATCTTCATCATTATCATCAGCAGCAATTATTTCACGACAAATCACGGTGTCAGGAAAGATAACATTGATTGTTGTCTGAGGAATATCACGTGTATGTGGCTTGCCCTTAAGAATAACAATTTTGATAATCATCTCTAGTAGCCTAATAATCCGGTAGAAGGGAGACATTATGGTTGAAACAGCTGGTATACAGCAAACAGCGGTCGGTCTTCTTCATGAATATTAGACAATCATCTACAATTAATACTTTCAAACGGAACTTAAAACAATACTTAATAACAAATCAATAATGTTTTATGTATTCATACTGCTTGTATTACTATATTTTTTACAGTTTACATTTGCATTGTGATAGTCTGTTGTTTTGAAACAATGTAACAACTATGTATATTATTATTATTATTATTAGTAGTAGTAGTAGTAGTAGTATTAGTATGGTTGTTGTTGTCTACTGGCTAATATGTTTTAATTATGCATGATCTTGGATAAGCTAATGTTTATATAATGTATGTTTATTGAAGACCACATTGTAAAAAAGAAATGTTGTTTCTTAATGTGATATCTTCATTAAAAAAAGTTGTTATTATTTTTATTATTATTATTATTATTATTATTATTATTACATTAGTCTGATGGTAAAAGCGGTTGTTTTGAAATCAATTTCCTTTTGTCCAAATAGCTATTTCATTGGCCATATCCTGATTAGAGCATTTGAACGTTATATGGACCAAATACATACAAATACACGAAACAACAACTACACTGGGCCATATGTCTTGCACTTTAAGAGTCTGACCGCTGTAAACTGACGTGCGTTGCTGACGGCACAACCGATGTCGTGACGTTCGACGCGTTTGTCGACAACGGCACCCCGTGTTCGTATGACGATCCTGGCCAGATCTGCATCGACGGACAGTGTGTGGTACGAAAACGTTGTTAAACACCATTCGTACAGTGTCTGAATTGTCACCCCTGCAAACAAATAATGTTTTTGTATGTATTTGAATAGCTTGCTTATGCAAGCATCCATCATACGGTAAGTGATTTCATTTGAAATTATAAATTTGTAATTGTCAAATAGTCATAGAACCAATTTATGAAAATGTATAGTACAATGCTACAGTAATAAAATAGCCTTGTGAAACTTGGTTTGTAGCAAGTTGGCTGTGACGGCGTGCGTGGTTCGGACGCGAAGCTTGACAAGTGTGGGGTGTGTCGAGGGAACGGGTCTAGTTGCAAGACAGTTACCGGAAATGTACATCGCACGTTCAAGTACAGCGCAGGTGATATTTTGTATCTTGGCAATTTTGAATTTAAAATGTGTGTATGCCACGCGGCCTTACGTTTGTTCTGAAAAAAAAATCTTCAATTATTTATGCCAGTAACAATTAATAACACTTTATAAGGGTAAATTATGGCCTCTTCGCAAACTCATCTTAAGCTGTGTTTATGTAATCGTGTCGCTGTATATTTTTGAAGCATTTTATTCGGTTTATAGATAGATCAATGCGTAACTAACGTTTTTTACTAGCGCTTTGATATGCATGTCTTAGTGAAAATTAAAATATTACTTTGTTTGCATTAAAACAAAGTCATTCGTAATACATGTAGTTATGCCACCGGTTTTCGAATTAATAAAACAGAAGTTATTGAAAAGAAATATTAATATTATACTTAATATACGAAAATATTAATTCAGTAATTTCTTTTAAAACTCCAGCGGGCGAGGAACACTACGAGAACGTGTTGGTGCTGCCCGAGGGTGCTCGGGATATCGTCATCAAAGAGACGGCCACTCTACCGCACTTTATTGGTACAGTTTTAAATTGCACGTAGCACAAATACTTGATGACAATTCGACAAATAAGGCAAAGGTGTTTTCGATAAAAAAAATGTTTATGGTTTATACAATATTTATGATGTTAAAGGGACGTGGATTGTTTTGGGGTCGTCATTTGAATAACGATCATGCGTCTACATCGATAACTGCAACACATACCGGTAAACTGATATATAAAATGAAACAGTATCTTAATAAATTTCTTTTTTAAGCGCTGGTAATTAATTACACAGATACAAATATAACAGGACTTGCTTATCCCACGGATAAAACTAATTTTGTTGCCATAAGCATGTTCACAATGGACAAAACAAGCTATGAATGTTTTCTTGTTAGGCCGCATTGTTAGTTCATGCAATATGCCAAGAATTCGAGATTTCAAGTGTTTATTAAATGATCTGGGTCCATTTGGCCATCATACAAACACAATTATAAACATTTTATTAAGTGTTTGTCTGAATGTTCTTATGGAACCCCAACGAATTAATCGGCGTAATCTTACACCCAGCTGTTGAGGATACACGCTACTATAACCGTGTGCTAAACGGCGACGGTGCACAGGGTCGAAGTCGCCCGTTTGTCCTCGAAGGGGCGTGGTTCGACTACAACAACAACCAGGGGCATGAAAAGCTGGCGACGAAAGGGCCTGTCCATAGGGACGTCAATGTTTTGGTAAAAATGTGTTATTTTTATAAATTTGTTATCAGAGTGCCGCAGGATAGTGTTTGTTTCCGTTAAAAGACATATTCTTGGTGCCTTTGAGTATGTTGAATTCACGTATTGGGCAGGAATTAATTTGAGCAAGCGTTCTAAAGTGTTTATGGCCCTGGCATCGTGATGCGGGAGGCATATTTTGATTGTCATGTCCGTCCGTCCGTGCTTCCGTGATTCCGTACGAGGTTAACTAAATTTTACTGTTTTGTCTGGCACCAATACCGCTTACTACAACACTTGGATACTTGTACACAGTTGTTGATTATGCCCATTCCCAATCCACCCATATCACCCAACCTCGCTTTGACTTTTACCTTGACCTAATTTGGACTTATAATAATTCAAATTGGTTATTTCTTTGTGCACCAACAACACTTACCACAACACTTGGATACTCACACACTTGTTAATTATGCCCATTCCCGATCCACCCATATCACCCAACCTCACTTTGACCTTGACCTAATTTGGACTTATAATAATTCAAATGGGCTGTCCAGCACCAATCGGGCATGTGTGTCTATCGAACACGGCGTCTTGTTGTATATATTATACCCTTATACATCTGTCCAGGATTGGTATTTATAAAGAATCTTAGTCGAAAATTAAGAGCAAATCTTAAAAATCTGAAATTTTGTATAACAAATTTGACAAAAATGCATTTGTTGAAGATGTTTATACAAAAATTGAAATATAACTAAACATAAATTGAAAATTAGTCCCAGTGTGTTAATATTTAGTATTAATCATGCAATTATTGTAAAGCAAATATACTGTTTAAAACAAAAAAAATAATTTTGCATTTTTCAACTTAAGTTAAGAATATCTTAAGAATGTTTTTTCCTAGCTGTACTTGCTCATTATGGGCCTATATTTTCTAAGCTTAAAATGTAACAACTTTGAATCGATCTGACTGTTAGTTCATAAAGATTAATAAGAATAACTGCTTGGACAGATATATCCAATGGACTGGAAGATACCGGCCAGCCTCGATTTCACCTACACGGTAGACAAGAACGACTTCACGTGGGAGAAGAGCACATACACGTGGCAGTTTCAAGACTGGAGCCCGTGCAGCGTGACGTGTGGCAAAGGTGAGCTTTAAACACGTGGAATGTGCACATGCCTTATCTGAGATATCCATTGGCATTGTTTGTTTTCAGTTTAGGCCAAACAAAAAAATTATTTGCTTCGGGCAATCCCACTCTACCTAGCAAAAAAACGTACTTTTAAGTTTTTAGCGACGATTGTTTTCTATGAAATCCGTATTCGTCCGATTTTAGATACTTTTAAATGTTGTTTACCGAAATAATCTTTAAAAAAGTAAAAAGAAAATACACAATCCCGACCCTCCCTAACTGTTTGAGATTGTTGCACAGAACACACATTTTTGGCCTTAGTAACACTTTTCTAGTGGCACTGTTTGTTTCCATGTTAGAAACCATTAAGACAATTCATTTTAAGAATAGTTTATTGTGTATATAGACACTTGTAGAACTTCTGCAAATGTTGTTCATTAAGTTCAGATATAGTACGTTTAACATCTTTGAAAGTTTTTGTTTTACTTTGTAATATTGTGTTTGTGGCACGTCAAAGTGGAAACGTTTATCTCAGTAGTACATGAACCTTCATTGTAATTGTATCAATAAACAATTTTTGTTCGTTAACATTCAATTCCCAGATCAAAAAGACTGTAACAATCTTTAACAAGGAACGTGGAAGTTCCACAAAAACCTAATTTTTCTAACGAAATGCATTGAAGACAGCACAAAAATAAAATGTTTAACAATGGTGATATTTACCTTCACCCCACCAACCCCATATGCATTCTCAAGCGAGGTCTATATATAAGATATTCACATTATGAAGTTTCATTAATATCTCAATGTCTTCTCAAGTTATTAAGCGGTAACTGTTTGTAGTAACGGTGACCTTGACCCCACCTACCCCATATGCAATCCCAAGCGAGGTATGTAGCTGTTGAGCGGAAATCCTTTTTTTATTTTTACTTTTTAGTAACGGTGACCCCGACCTTGACCCCACCCACCCTATACGTAATCCCAAGCGAAGTTTCGATATAAGGTATCTATGTATGAAGTTTCATTAAAATATCTCAATGCGTTCTCAAGTTATTGAGCGAAAACCGTTTTTTTTTCAGTAACGGACCTCGACATTGACCCCACCAACCCCATACGCAATCTCAAGCGAGGTCTTGATATAAGGTATCTATGTATGAAGTTTCATTGAAATATCTCAATTCGTTCTCAAGTTATTGAGGGGAAACCGTTTTTTTTCTATTTTAGTAACAGTCACCTTTACCTTGACCCACCCACCCCATAAGCAATCCCATGCGAGGTCTCAATATAAGTGCGGACGGGTTACATTGCGCAAAAATAGTGCATATTATTTTAAGAGGCAATGTTAACTGCACATTGTCCGCGATACAGATACCTTATTTTTTGTTATGCGCTACAAAACTTTTGTAAAAAAGTAAAGATCTCACAGTTCTATGCGCTACAAAGTTTTTATATGGCAATAAATACACCCACGCTTTCCATGCTGATGATGTGACGTTGTACATGTCAGCATACATTTCGCGCGCTTTTATAGCAGAACAAAGGATTTACACGAAGTACATGTATAAAGTTGTTATATGGCAATAAATACACCCACGCTTTCCATGCGGCTGACGTGCCGTTGTACATGTCAGCATACATTTCGCGCGCTTTTCTAGCAGAACAATGGATTTACACGAAGTACATGACATTGTGCATTTTAACGCTAAATATAATTTGTGTTTACTCTAGTTCAATAGGCGTTTCGGATTTGACTTAAGTATATGCGTTATAACAACGCAATGTGAAATTAATTACAAGGAACTATGGAATATTTTATATACAAAGCCGTAAGACAATAATTTATAAAAGAATATACCACATTGTGGATGATAACTACGAAACACGTGAATTAATGACGTTAACATGTGTTTCTAGCCATATCTTAATGAGCTTCACCTTGCATCCTTTCTTTCATTACTGTGCTGCCTTTTATGCATTTCGTTGGCAACATTTGGTTTTCGTGGAATTTTCACGTTTCTTGTTCTACTTTTGTTTATATTAAGACGTAAAATCTTACTGGAATGTCTTTGTGATTTTCCCATATACCACATTGAAACCAAACTTACGTTTCCATAATTGAAAGTTTGAACTTGAATTTGTTCCATTTTAAGCTCGACTTTTCGAAGAAAAAAATGGAGTTTTTGTCGTCGCTCTGTCGTCATCGTCTGCGTTAGTTACGATTTTTGGTTAAGTTTTTTGTCAGAGTCCATTTCTTAAAAACTATCGAAAGTTTCCATTTGAAACTTTTATTACTTGTTCACTATCAACAGGGCAATTCATTGCAACAAGGCAGGTAACAATTTGTATTCCCAGAGTTATCTTCCTTTGTTTGTACTTATAACTTTGAAAATGTTGACATTTTTTGTTAAATATAAAATTTCTCAATAACTATCAAAGACATTAAATTGAAACTCAAGATACTTGTTTGTGGTGCTGACCCCATTCGGTAGACTTGAGGATGTAACTCGTTCAAGGATTTTGTTAGAGTTATTAATAGTACACTTTTTTCAACTGTTCGCTTTAGGTCAAATTTATCAATACCTGTATGAGGTATTGACTTGAAACTCAAAGTACTTGATCACGGCATTTATTCTGTAGACAAGAGTAGGTAACTCTATCAAGGATTTTTTTGAGTTATTGCCCATTTTTCAACTGAAAATGTTCGCTTTAGGTCAAATTTGACACTAACTATAAGAGGTTTTGACTTGAAACTCAAACAACTTGATCACAGTCATGAACCCATTCTGTAGACAAGATGAGATAACTATATCAAGGATTTTTGTGGAGTTATGGCCCTTTTTCAACTTAGAAATATAGCTTTAGGTTAAAATTTGTACGATCTATAAGAGTTATTGACTTGAAATTCAACACACTTCATCACAGTGATGAACCCATTCTAGTAACAAAAGGACAGAATTTTATCAAATTCGAGAAAGTCGAGCGTCCAGCACCCGTAGGCGGTGCTTTTGTTTGACACTTTTTCATTACGACGACCGTCTTTGTACGCTGTCAGCGCTTTGATTATATTTTAGTAACTTTGATCTTGACCTTGACCCACCCACCCCATATGCAATCACAAGCGGGGTCTCGATATAAGGCATCTAAGATTTATTACATCAGCTCAATCCGTTCTCAAGTTAGAGAGCGGAAACGAACAGTTGACGCCGACACTATGCCCGAAACACGGCAAACCCCAATCTAATAACCGAAATTTTACTTCGAAAAATTTGGTTAACAACAAACACATCAATTTCTTCAGCATTCACTTTTGGCGTGTGCCATAACATCATGTAAGTATTCAGAAATCGACATTTTACGAACAAAAAATATCAAGGATAGTGATGATCGATCGCATGAGAACTGTTGGCATAGGGAGCGGAAACTGCTAAAAAGGTCAATTTTAATAAATCAAGGGCCATAACTCTGCAGTTCCTGGGGTGTTTTGGTTGATAATCTAACTTGTCTAAGATATTATTACCTCAGACATTTTCATGAAGTTTCGTGAAGATCGGATGAAAACTGTTGGACTTACAGAGCGGAAACGGCTAAAAAGGCTAATTTTAGATAATTCAAGGGCCATAACTCCACAATTCCTGGAGTGATTTGGCTGATAATCGAACTTGGCCGAGATATTATGCCGATAAACATTTCATGAAGTTTGGTTAAGATCGCCATCGGATGAAAACTATTGGACTTAAAGAGCGGAAACTAAAGTGGTCTACCGACCGACAGTACAGACAGACCGACAGACCGACTAACCGACGGGCATTAGCAAACCAATACAGCCCGCCATCTTCGATGGGGTGCGGGGGGGGGGGCATAATTGAAAAATCATAATTAGTCGGTTCAAATAGTTTTACGTAATGTGGATAAATATATAAGTATTGCATAGGAATAATGCAGTTACTATAGTGTTTCCTAGTGTGTAGTTGATTTTGTTTTCATCAAGGTGTTCTGCATATTGTCTATGCCTGCATGGACAAGCAGAAGGAGGTCAAGGTCGATGACAAGTTCTGTGACGTCGTAGAAAAGCGGGAATCTAAAGATGTCGTCTGCGAGATGATCGACTGCGATTCCCTTAAGTAATTAATATCAGTTTTATAGCAGTATATGATATATAATATAATTATAGTACTGAGTAATGTTTTATTGCCAGACGATATACATTCAATTCCGCGTCACAATATACTTGTATACGATTTGTAACAATGTAGATCTTATCTATATAAAAAAGTTTTCCAACATTTCATTACCCGTCACCTTAACAAGAATGCATACAATTATATACTCGTATGATCGTTTCTCGTGACCCAGGCCGACTCTTTCTTATATTTTAAACCTATTTATTTTAGTTAAAGCAATTTATTTGATCGCGACTGTGTCGAAAGCCTGTGGCTTATTGAGGCACTTTCTAGTATGTTTCCTGCGTAGAACCAGTACTTGGTGTCTTTTGAGAAAGATCCTTAGAACGCTTCCTGAGTAGAATTCGAACTTACGACCTCCCGATCGCAATGCGGATACCACTTCCACTACACAACTGCTTTTGAGACATTCATGTACGGTACCTATATTGTAATAATGCGCGCATGTTATCCAATTCACGTGCCAGGTACCTGTGGCGCATGCGCCGCGACTACAGCGCCTGCTCCGCCACGTGCGGGACGGACGGTGTTCGCCACCTGCTGTACGAGTGCGAGTCTCTGGAGAGCGGCGACACGGTGGACAGGTTATACTGCCAGAACATCCCAGGTCTGGGCTGGTATTCACAAAGGATTATAACGGAAATCTTAACTTAAGTTGTACTTTAGTGAAAAATTCAGATACAATATTAATCACAATATGGTAAAAAAGAATGTTTGCTTTTTACAAGAATAACTCGTTTTTATGCATATATCCTATAATTGAAAAGGAAACATACTTTTAGTTGTTTAATAAAAATGAGGCGCGTCGTGGGAAAACCGGGCCTAAGGCATGTGCGTAAAGTGTCGTCCCGGATTAGCCTGTGCAGTCCGCACAGGCTAATCCGGGACGGCACTTTCTGTTTTTATAGTATTTTCTGTTATAATGAAGTTTCTTCTAAACATAAATCCTATGTAGGCGGAAAGTGCCGTCATTTTACGCACATGCATTAAGCCCGGTTTTCCCGCGACGCGCCTCAAATACGTGTTTACTTAGGAGCTTTGTGAATACGGGCTCTGGTATTCATAAAGCTCCTATTAGTAATCTTAACATAAGTTACACTAAAGAGGATATTTGTTACATTTGCACTACTTGAGTAGCTTGTTTGAATACAAAGCTATTGCAGGTATTATATAGCTAGTAATTATGTAGTATTTTTTACACGAAATCCGACAGAAAAACAACAACTTATAATTGGCGTAGAAAAAAAACTACACCGAATTCCTGCCAAGCTCCGTTAATATTTAAAGAATAGATCTGTTGCATAAACGAAAGGAAATGTGTGCATTTATAAAGTTTCCTTTCTTTGTATTGCGTGCAGATAAATACCCATGTACGTTTGTAAACGAAATAATCTAGTATATACTAACACATGACCAATCAATGGAAGCCAACTTTAATCAGTACATCCAAAGCAGAATCCTTTACGTTTGCTTTAAGGGTCGATATATTTTTGGTAATTGTAGCTATGTGTTCCTTATTCAGAACCAATTTACAACGAGCCATGCAATCGGATGGAATGCTACGCGGTCCAATTTAAGTGGAAGGTGACGTCAGACTGGAGCCCGTGCACGCACACGTGCGGCGAGTCCGGTACCCAGCACCAGCTGTTTTACTGCCTGAAACTGGCGGGATACCGGGAACCAGAAAGAGTAGAAAACCGGTTTTGCTCCGATATAAAAATTCCACAGGAACCACGTGCTTGTAACAGGCTGCCGTGCGTGGCGTATAAATGGGAACCAACCGGTGACTGGCACGAATGCAACGCAAATTGTGGCACTTCCGGTGTGCAGTTTCAGAAGTTGGTGTGCAGAAAGTACATAGGCGATGAGGCAATGAGCGACGTGGGTTCGTGGTATTGTAACAAAGAAGAGAAACCGTCGGAAAGCAGGCCCTGTAACAGGAGGGAGTGTTACAGCCTAAAGTGGGTGTTGTCGGACATATGGTCGGAATGCAGTCGGACGTGTGGGCAGTCGGCAGTCAGAGAGCTCCTGGCGTATTGTAGAAATGTGACCTACGACGACCGGGAAACCAGTCTAGCTGACCAGTTTTGTGCTGGAATCGACAAACCAGTCGTTATTGCAACCTGCAACTTACCATCATGTGAAACCTTGGTTTGGAGACCGACAGATCGCTGGACCAACTGTTCGAAGAAATGTGGCGACAATGGCACGCAAACACGGGTGTACAACTGTGTCAAAGAAGGCGCTGAAACTGTTGTTTCAAATGGAAACTGCGCAGAAAACGACTTGGTACATGAAGTCCGAGAGTGTAATCGCGTTCCGTGTCACACATTCGAATGGCGGACAGACGACATGTGGTTTCCGGCATGTCGTAAAACATGCCAAGAAGAGCATGTCGTAAAACAAACGAGAAAAGTGAAATGCGTGCAAATATATCATGGTGGACAAGAGGAAATGACAGACGAATACTTCTGCGCCAATTTGACGAAACCGGAAGTAACGAAAGAATGCGTAAAAATAAAATGCAATCAGGGCACATGGTTGATGACCAACGTGGGAGAGTGTAACGCCACCTGTGGCTTGCATGGCGTTCAACGCCTCACTGGGGTCTGTGTGACGTCAGAAGAGGATGTACTACAGGAGACGCTTGCAGACGAGAATTGTCGTCTGCCAAAGCCAGCCAATATATCGCGGCCATGTTTTATTGAATCGTGCTACAGGTTTGGTGTGAAAATTGTATTTCGGCGCCCGGTTCGACATAAAGTAACGAGTAAAAAAAGAGATTTAAAAAATATTTAAGAGGAATGTTGGTTTAATAAATACGTTTTATTATCATAGATCTACTTGATAATAGTGAATAATTTACCATAACAAAACATGTATCTATATTATTGATCTCTTGTACAATATCTACATTTTAGGAAAGTATGTGTTTGTTGCTAAACTATGATCTTACTTTTCATCAAAGCGACTTTTGGGGATATGAATAACAGAAATGGATTGTTTACCTAGAATGCATACTTTTGATATTTCCAACGACTGTTAAGCTACGTTCATCTGCTCTTGAAAATTCCACCATGTGCGCATGCGCGTTTCGATCTCATAACTTCTTTAGGTACGTGCCAACCGGTTCCGGTGAATCCTGGGCAAAGTGCTCGGTCACGTGTGGGCAGGGGTACCAGGTGCAGGACAGCCAGTGCGTGCGACACGACGGCCCCCTGAGCACCCCTGTGCCGGAGGGCCACTGTCGAGAGGCGGGCGTGGAGAAGAAAGTGCGCACTTGCAGCACGGTTACGTGTGGCTTCCTGGAATGGACCGCTGGACCATGGTCAATGGTGGGTCACCCGGTTGTTAATATTTTTTCCTTTGTAAGTAATTCTGACATTCCATTTGGTTTCCTTTCTTTCGTCTTTTTCTATGTTTCTGTTCACTATGTCCGTCTATAGGTGCATTCGCTCACTTGATTCTTCGTTCATTCGTGTACATATTTCTTCAATTATTTGGAACAGAAAGGTTCATAAAGAATTGCTTAATATATCGTCCTCTACGTACGCTCACTGTTCTATTAACGTTGGAGAATTTGCATTATTTGCATTGAAGTGCTCTACCACTTGCGGGCCGGGAAAACAGAAGCGGGTGGTGTACTGCGGCGAGCCCGGGGGACAGGCGGATCCCTCGAGGTGCCCTGGTACCGCGCCCAGCGAGTACCAACCATGCGAGGAGGAGAAATGCCCGGGTGAGTGGGAACCAGGCATCAGCCAATATGTTTATCGAAGCAATTAAATCCAACGGTAGCCTCTGACTAGACAACAGATTTGCAAGATATCGTTATTTTAGTTTCAACCTCGATTTGAAGTATACTACGCACTTGACACGTGTATACAATATAGAGAGGTTCTAGATGCCTCCACCTGTACTGTAACTGTTCGCTCATCGCTGATTGATAATTAATCATTCACTTTTACCATTTAAAGCCGCAGGCCATAGAATATAATTTAAAACATCATAAATTGGCATTAGTTCTAATGAGCGTTAATGACGTTTATTCGACTGAAAACTGTTTCATTTTTATGAAATACATTGTATAATGTTTATGTTTGAAAACGCTTGGTACGAACGGAATATACACTAATGTAGATTGTATATTTACTCCAGAGGCATCACCATACGCTATACGATAAAAAGTTACCAAAACGTTATTGTTTTACCGATTTCAATTAGTTTTTTATGTGTAAGATGCCCATGAGAAACGATTTCTGCAAATTTTAACTGTATTAACATATCTGGACTGCTGCTTTAAACAAGAGCTGTCTCAGGACAGCGCGTTCGGCTATTCATACATCTTTGACCTTACAAAATGACTCCGAAAACATGTATGAAGTTTCAATTGACTATCTGTAGTAGTTACAGAGATATGAACTTGCACGCAAACTTTAACCTGAATATTTCTTAGTACCAAAAAAGGCCATAATTCTGCAAAAATGCTTGTCAGAGTTATGGGCCTAGGTCAGTGACCCTATATTATGACCATGAAAACATGTGTGAACTTAAGTTTTAATTGAATATATGAAGTGGATACAGATATATGAACTTGCTGCACGCAAACCTTAACCTGAATTTTCTTAGCACAAAAAATGTGCACAATTCTGCTAAAATGCTGGTCACAGTTATGGGCCTTTGTTATTGACCTTATATAATAACCCTGAAGACATGTGTGAAGTTCTAATTGAATATCTGTTGTAGATATCGAGATATGAACTTGTTGCACCCAAACCTTATCTGAATTCGCTAAGTAAAAAGGGGGCATACTTGAGTCTGTTAAATTGCAGGTCAGAGTTATATGCCTTGTCAGGGACCTTAAGTAATGACCCAGAAGACACTTGTGAAGTTTCAATTGAATATCTGTCGTTGTTATAGAGATATGTAACCAGTGCATTACGCCGACGCCGACGAAAGGCTGAGTAGAATAGCTCGGACTATTCGGTGAATAGCAGAGTTAAAACTGGCTTAAAACTTGGAATGTCGGAATTGAGTGGATTCGTGGAAAGATAATATTATGAAAGACGACTGACTGTTTAATAGCAGTATTGAAAAAATCTCGCTAATTTTCTTCTGGCCGTTTTTGTGGGAGCAGTGGTCTAGTGGTAGAACGCTGGCTTTGAGATCCTGAGGTCCCTAGTTTGAATCCCGCCCAGACCACTGGAATTTTTCTGGGCAAAAAAATTATCCCACGTTTGCTCCTTTCCACCCAGGTGTATAAATGGGTACCTGTGAGGGAAATAAGCCAATGTGCCGTGGCTGCATTCTGCGCCGAGTGTTAACGGACGACTTATGACCCAGTGATCGGGAGGTAAATGTGAAAGTCGACTGAAGATGTATATCAATATCAGACTATAAACCTATCCTTTACCTTTTTAAAAAAAATAAAATAAACTAACAAGAGGGCCATAAAGCCTAAGGTCGCTCACCTGATAATTTTGCCCGGTGACGTAGTTTTTGACCCCACGTGACCCAGTTTCTAACTCGTCCGAGATATTATTGGGACACATGTTCTGAGCAAGTTTCATGATGATTGGGCCGTAAATGTGGCCTCAAGAGTGTTCACAAGCTTTTTCTTCAATTTGGCCTGGTAACCTAGTTTTTGACCCCATGTGACCCGGTTTCGATTTTGTCCGAGATATCATTGGGACAAATGTCTTGGCCATGTTTCATGAAGGTTGGGCAATAAATGTGGACTGTAGTGTGTTCACAAGGTAAATGTTGACCACGAACGACGCACGACGGACAACAGGCGATCACAAAAGCTCACCATGAGCACGTTGTGCTCAGGTAAGCTAAAAATGTCATAAATTTGTAAATTATCATCGCAGCCGACAACAAAGAAGCAGAATGCGTCAGCGACAGAGCTGCCTTCTGCAAGAGGGCAACGGAGAGGTACTGTGAGCACAAATCCTACTTCCGGGTTTGCTGCCAGACATGCGCGCGCATCCAGGCGGATGACCCTCTGTCTGAAGGTGAATTGCTTAAGTTCAAACATTGTCGTTGTTTTTTAAGAAACAACGTAGTGCGCTTTATTGTGCACATTTTTTTTTACCTGACATATATTCTCAAATCTAAAACGGTTTTGACGTGTGTTGCAGTTTTAGCTCTCATTTTTGCTACAATATGTATGTTTTCTTTTCTGATACTTATATTCTCAATAGCGTTAACGTTTTTGACGATCGTTATTGTTTAAACTCATAGTTTTGGTGAAGTTGAAGCATTCTCTAAAATTGTTTAAATCATCACCAGATTTTCGAAATATTGTAAAAGGACAACTCAACGAACATTTACGTTGTTCATAACAGTTTCAAATTTATTGCTTATACAATTTTTCTGACAGGTGACCCGGACTGCGCCGGCGACCGAGTGCCTTTTTGTACACGCGCCACTCGGCTTCATTGCGTGCACAAGGCCTACCAACAAATGTGCTGTAGGAGCTGCGCGCGCATCATGTCCAATAGCAACACGAGAAGCCACAAAATCCTCGCAGTGGTTACCTCCACTATCGGTTAACGGTAACCTCTGCCATCACAAGTAAAATCCTTCCAGATCTGGAAGGATTACGTGTTTGTAACTTTTACTTATTTAATGCAACTCAGTGCATTTTTCTACATAAGTGGATGTTTTATATATCGTTTGCAGTCATTAATGAAAACAGAAAAAAAACTAATTAAAACCATAAATAATATCTATAAGATTTAAATTGATCATCATGATGTGGTTTGTTATGACGGCAGGGATTTGATTAGAGCTATGCTCGGAACCAATCACATATCTGCGCAGAGGTTGGAGAAGCCATATCAACCGCCGTCTCTATGGACGTTGATTGAGTGGGACTCGTTTAATCGGAGAATAACGGAATGTTGCAGATACCTTGCTTTTTTTACGGTTAACTGGCATATTGGTTTTGAAAGATTTAAATATGAAATAAATGTATGAAAAAAACTTTGGAGTATTACGTTACAATTTTATTGGAACTGTAGCATACACAATACGTATCCATTCTCTAGAGGTCATGTAAAGGTATTTTTACCAGTTTTCATACATCTTTTATTCAGAAGACAGAGAAAGAAACGTTGTTTGCAATAATTACACGCGAAATAATGTTACAAATAAAATGGTTCGCGCTTTCAAAACAGCGAATTTTCAAGACAACGTGAGGTGTGCGAGTACATAAATTCTTATTATAGCAAAGGATTATATACATAAAACAGGTGACGCGTATTATTTTATTGCGTTTATTTTATACCAGAAATAAACTGTTATAAACTATAGTAGCCATAACCAGAACAATGAAAAAAGAAATAAGAAATAAAACTAAAATCTGCTACAAAATAGGACACAACTGGCAAAATGTGCAAAACAGAACACAACCATGTTTGCAATGTAGATCATGAGCAAAGAAATAACAAACGAAAAATGAACAGTGAAAAACTTAACATACAAATATTTGAATATTGCTGGATTGAGTAAAATAGAATTAACAGAATTTCAGATATCACACTATATGAAATATCATTTATGTAAAGTATATAAAGAAAATTGTATAGATCATTTACGAAATAACTTTCGATTTATCGTTGTTTATCGGCAAATAAATAACGATTTGGAGTTCTGATGCGTAGGAATTAAACCACGAGGCGTTGCGATGTTTAAGGGTAATTAACAACGATAATTTTGTTCTTTTTCTATTGAAAAATTAGCGAGTATCGTGTTAGAATTCATCTGACATTAGATGTAAATTCTTAAAGAACACATATCAGTTCACAATTGGAATACAATCGTAAGTACAGGTTTAACAAATAAGTACCAATATAAGTGCATATTAAGAAGTTGTTCTTGTCAAACTAAAAATTTAACATTACCAAATGCAGATATTGTTATCAAATGCCTTTCGAATATATTAACATAAGAACATTGATGTTAACAATATTGTATCATCAAAAAATCTACTTTAATATACATGTATTCTGTGTAATACTTTAAATACAATAATAGGTGCTATCCCTTTTGCTTTCTCTAGTGTCTTCTAGACAAAGTATACGTGTTTGCAATTTATCCATTTATACTGTTTAACACACTGAAATTCAGTTAATAAAATGATGAGAACAGGCAAGTATGTATATATTATATTAAATTTCTGCACAATAATACGTAAGTGACGAGGCATATACATGTCAAAGTGTTAACAAAAGACTATAATATATATGGAAAATAATGTCGAACTTGCATCACAAATTGTTCATTGACAAAGTTTTAATCTCAAATTATCACAAACACGTGATTATTTATATTTTTCGGTTTGTAGCAATGTAGTTCTTAGTCATATTGTTGGAAAAGACTTATAATGGTTAATTTCAATCAAAATTTTGTATCGACTACAACAACATAGAATAATTGATACGTAACATGGTATACTTATGAAATTTTAATCGATTTATCATTGTTTATCGGCCAATAAACAACGATTTGGAGTTCTAATAGGAATTAAACAACGAGCCCTTGCTGTTTAATAGCCACGCATCAGAACGACAAAGAATTGTTTATTAGTTGATAAACAACGATAATGCGAAATTTATTTAGATTCTAACATGATTTGACATACAGTTTTGCAACTGGAATTGGAACTACTTTTTACTAAGCTCCGTTCAGAATCGGAACTTCTTTCTGCGTTGTTTATTGGATATTTTAACACGATACTTGTGTTGTTTTTCTATATAAAAATTTGCGAGTATCATTTTATAATTCTAAATAGTATAATGTCATTTGAGTAATACGCGTGTACTTGGGGCAAGCAGTAAAATGTCATTTGATTCATAAACGTGTAATCGGGGTAAATAGTAAAATGTCATTTGAGTCATACGTGTGTAATTGGGGTAAATAGTAAAATGTTAATTAATTAAAGCTGTGGGGTTGAAAACAAGCTACACGTATGTCAATGAAGATCTAAATAAAATAACTGTTGCATGTCAAACAAAACATGTGCAGTATACATATAGCAACAAAAGGAAACTGAGCAGAATGAATAAACATTCCGATATATACAAACTAAAATGGAAGGATTTAACCAAAATGTCATGGATTTCACAGTTTCAGCAGTTTAATAAAATTGCATGTTTTGTTCCTCTCGTTTAATTATTACAATTACCAAATTGTAATAACTATAATTTATAAAATATATTATATATGGATTTCAAAAAAATGTAGAAACATGAGATTTCTGTATCACATATTTCAATTGCACAAATTTATGAATTATGACAATCATAAATTTAAGAAACATCAGATATGAGTATTTTGTATTAATTGCCAAGGCACTATTGGGGAATAGAAACAACAGAGACAAAACAGATTGAGTAACACAAAATGAATACTTAACATTGAAAATTCAACAACTCTTAAAACAACAAAATATGCAGAACCACGTCAATTGTGATACTAGTATACTGGTAGAGAATGTATGTATATTATCATAATTATATTACGATCTTTTGAAAAATATTGCATTTGGAAGACAAGCTGAGTTCAATTAAATAAACAGGAAGACAAAAATCTAGAAGAAAATGCATTTCAAGGCACCAGTATCTGGATACACATGTTTATTTTATGCTTTCCATTGATTTATAGGTAAATGTCGGTGAAATAAAACTGGTAATTCACTGTTTTAAAACAGTGAAAATTACCACCACGAAAGTTCACTGATTCCCGATTTAATACAGTAAATAAAATGGATCTTCAACGATGCTGGACTCAAAATTATTTAGCGCTACTCATTCAAGTATCATTTTCTATGAACACTTGTTAAATAAAATACAATCTTACACCGAAATCAACAAATATCCTCTATACATTGTAATAAAAACAAGTGCATTCAAAATCATTATAGTTCCGTATTTTCTGAAAACAATGCCGGGATGAATGGAATAATTCAACTACTGCATAGTTAGAAACATGGGTGATATAAATCATTTGACTGTACTGTCCATATAACATATTTTCGAAATATAGTACGCAAACTGCAAATCAGACAACTGTCCAGACTAAGTGGTTGTTATCCGATGAAGAACATAATGTTTTCTAAAAGTTTCCTTAATTTCTAAATCAATGAGTATAAGTTTGCAACTGGTACTTGTATACACATATCTTAGTTACGAAATCACATTATATATTAAAGCCTTAAAATAATATTTGGTTTGCGTGTATTAAACCATTACAAAATTGAACAATTACCATTGTGCTAAAATAAATGCAAATCTACATATATAAGGCACTTGCACAATACATAACACAAAGATTATGTCATGGATCAAATGTTACATAATTATCATTTTACTGTAAAATAACAAAACTACACTGCACATAAAAGTATAGGGGAAAACAATTTTGTATGCTTAATAATTTACAGAAATGTACAAAAATGTCAATGCACAGAACCAAATTTAAGTAAATATTTATACACCAAATAAACTGTTGTATGCAATGCAAAATCTTGTTTTCCATAAAGCATCTTGAGTTACAGAAGAGCAATGAACATTTGTAATAGTATAAAGGTCATAACAATGATGGAATGTAAAACTAAATCCATGAAATAAGTAAACTTAATTCATGAAATAAGAGAACTAAATTCATGAAAGAAGTAAACTCATAACAAGAGGGCCATGATGGCCCAAACCGCTCACCTGAGAACTGGTACAGATGAAGACCATACTGTTGTGACAGGTTTGAAAATTAAATACGCAAAGGGGGATAGGTTCAATTTTATTTAAAACATTGGTTAGTGCAATGGGCTAACTAAAGTACGAGTTGGGTAGTGGATGTGCGGTGTTTTTGCTAATGGTTCTCAAATAATTTTTCTCGATATTCTTACCTGGCCTTTTTTCATTAAGTCAGTGACAATTCTGGAAAATGCAGAAACAGTAGATTTTGATGACTTTTTCGCAGACAGTTTTAGCGAACTAGTTGCAATGTGATAATTGCAATGGCTGTGCTATAAGTTCAAGTTTTGCTTTTTCTTTGATAATTTTCTGTCTAATGATGATAAATGATGTTAATGCAGGCTCTGAAGACATCAATGTTGCATGTACAAACAACTGCATGCAAGGTTTGCAACTGTTGGAAATCAAATTTTATCAATTAATTGTTATGGTCATATGCAAACTGTGTAAGTTTGGTCAACATTGAATAAAAAATAGTGTGTGCAAGCTGATCATTGATAACTTGTTGGTTTTTTTTCAAATACAAGGGGCAATAACTCCGGTGTTTCTGGCCTGATCATGCTTATATTCGACAACCTGTAGTCTTACGTTCTTCTGCTGAGATCTGATGGTCATACACGAACTGTGAAAGTTTGGTTAAGATTAGATGGAAAATAAAGTCTGACTCTCTATGTTGGAAAAAGGCATCTTTACACTTTTTTTGCATGAGAAAGGGGCAATAACTCTAGTGTTACTGGTGTGATCTGACCCTATAACAATCCCGTCCGAGATTTTATGGTCATACACAAACTGTGCAAGTTTGGTTAAGATTGGACAAAAAAGTGAAGTCTCCAGCGTGAATACGAACCCAATTGTTGACGACACACAGACGACAGATGATGGACGACGCAAGAGAGGTCCCCTATACCAATAGCTCACCGAGCACTTTGTGCTCAGGTGAGCTAAAAAGTAACACCATGCTACAGAACAAGAATTAACTTAACTTTTTTATAAAAACAACCAGCAGCATTACTACCATGTAAGTAAAACAAATTTGCCCCCTCTGTAATGAAAATTGTCTTCTCGCATCACTTAAACAACATCAACAAGGCACTGCAGAGTATATACAGAAATATAGTTATAGGAACTTACTTAACTACCCCAAATAATTCACATGCAAGAAACAACTAACAAAACTGATGTAAACTTAAAAGAACACGCTCATTAAATGCAACAACTGTAAAAAAAATCATTAAATGCATAGTTAGAACATGTAGAAAGTGTAAAAGCACATTTAAACAATTGACAAGAAAGTCAAAATAGGTACAGCAACAACGCAATATAATAAACTCAAACAAACTTTGGAATTGTTTCTTTTGGAAATTTAAGAGTGTGCATATTGGAATGTGATAAAATAAATAGAGCAATATGCATGTAGAAGACAAAAACATTCAATATGAAAACAAAGTTACATGTACACATAAAACACTTAAGATTTTAAATATGTATGATTTATGAATTAACAGTGATCCATTTCAGTTCCTTTAATATACCTGCCGTTACTGGTACATGTATTGTATACATCCTTACGTTGACTAAGGTTAATAGCAAATTTTGATTCAGTCTAATAGATATGTTTTATGACCAAAAAATTTTAACTGTGATGTTAATACAAAGATGACATGTACATGCATTAACTGCTGCTAATTTTAATACCGGTACTGATTTTTTTCTATTTCACATGTTAATATTGTCAAAATTCAGTCTACAAAAGTTATCATTTTTAGTTTCTATCTGAATACATTTTTATGGATTTCTTTAACAGATCATGCCCTGTTTGCATCATAACAGAAAAACACATTGTCTAAAGACAGCACACTCTATATTGGCCTAGCCACTACATAGGAATGTTTCACTTATACATTATAACTCTGCTGTAATACTTTAGTTGTTCATCTTCTTGCACATGAAATAACCTTCAACGATCTTTTAGAGCATGTTCCAGCCAGTCATCTTCAGCAGAATCTGTGTCGGAAGCATCGCCAGAATTCAAGAGACGCGAGTACTTCACCTGACTGCGATCCCTCTCACGACAGCAGCGCAGTCCGATGCCAGATACCACGAACCAGGCGATGGAGACTACGGCACCAGCCTGGAAGAGGATAGCCGTGCCGTAGACGTCGTATGTGACACCCGACACAAGACTTCCGGTGGCAAAGCCCACGCCGAAATAGACCGAAGACAAAATTGAGCGAATACTTCTGCTTAGTGCTGGTGATGTATTGAAGGAAGACGAGCTAAGTATCGCCCACCACATGGCTGTATGGGTTAAGGCATGACACAATTCTGCAGGAAGGACGGCCCATGGTGTGGCTAGGAATGAGTAGTAAAGGCACCGCAATGATAGGAACAACAGCGACAAAGCAACGACGCCACCGGTCCCGATTTTCTTCACAAGCTTCTCACTGAAAAGCAGCATCGGCACTTCTGATAATGCAGCCAGTGTCAGGCACATACCCATTGTGAATTCACCACTTCCGAGGTCGTCCAGAAGCCAGAATAGGTAGTTGTAGTAGCTGGCGTACACAATGCCCATCAGCAGTAAGGTAATTGTCAGCATTAGGCTCCTACCGTTGCAGCAAATCACCCGCATGCCCTTTCCAACCTTGCTCGCATACTTGTACTTCTCAGATATTGTCATTGGGTAGAACAAAGAAATAAGGAACGTTACACCAAGAAGGGCCCCGAAGAGGTAAAAATGGAGCATAAATGGATGCACCGTCATGCTGAACAGACAGTCTGTATTGTCCACAGATATTGTCACAATAAATGGGAACAGAATGTAGGCAAAAGTCGACCAAATCTTTTGCATGCCATATTTTTCCAGATCATCAATGCTTTCTAGAAATTCGAACCAACCATCATCTGCGATTTTCTCAATAGGGCTGCAGAATGCTTCTCCAACCATCAAAACAACCAGGACAACGACAAACATGTGGTACTCAGTCTCTATCAATTGATCTCGAACTCTGGCTATCTCTTTGAAAAGCTTTTTCTTCCACACTTTCCACGAAGATTCTGCAGGTTGATCAGCATTTGGACCAACACTAGTTCCACTATCTGTTACATCCCTTCTTCGGCGGATTGTCATGTCCTTTAGTGTCTGTACCGCTTCCGGAGAAAGCTTTTCCAAGGCAATGTCAAGATATTTTCGTCCTTCTGGACTATCCAGTAAGGAAGTAATCAGTGAGGACATTTCCTCTGATGTCATGGCATTTACTTTGCTTTTAGGGATGCCTAAGGCAAGCAATATTTCCTGCAGAACAGTTTTTATCTGCTGGGATGGTTCTGATGTTATTAACTTACGATGTTTTGAAGTTGTAACAGGTAAAGCCAAAGTGGAAGTCACAGTTTCAGGAGTCTGTGCAGTAGTTATAGTCTTCGTTTGATATGAAGTGACTGGTCCATTGTTGTTAGGTTTGGGAGAATCAATGCCTGCTTTGTTAGTTGGTTTTGGCGTAGTTAGTGGTGAACCAGGCATTGTACTATTAATTATGTGATGTGAATCATTGTGAATGTTTGCATTTCCTTGTGAATCATTTCCAAGTTGAGCTTTGTTTGTACTGGTCCATTGAGATTCATTGAAAGTTGGATTTTCGACACACTTCGATACAAACTGCCCCTTATCGAAACTTGGTACTGCCGTCAGAGACAGGTAAGTTGTAGCCATGACAAGCAACGAAAACATCAGGACAAAACGCCTCTTGCCACATCGGACAGCACACATAGTCCATAGCGGAGCAAATATAAGTCCTACCACAGTCTTTGCACATATGATGATCCCAACTTGAGTTGCAGATAGCCCCAGTTTCTTCAAATACAGTGTCAGGAACGGAATAAGGCATGCTTTGCTGGCAGACAGAAAGAAGTTGAAGATGTTGCACAGGAAAATCGAACGCACAAGATTCACTGGTGGGTGACTCTCCATCATAGCCATGTTGATTGATAGAATTCAATGTTTCAATCAAACTACTTCAGAGCATGAATCTTGTTGGGATCACCAAAAGTAGACTTGATATTTCTGAAATAGATGAATTAATGTTTTTGTTTATTTTTAACAAGATACTTGTTACGGCTACAAAATGAATGATCAAATTGCCGATAATAGCATTATACGTACATTGTTTCGCACAATTAACACGAAAATCGCCTGTGTGTAGGAACATAGATGGTAACAACAAGTCACTTTGCTTACAAGCAGCATTTCTGCAACGGATTTATTACGAAGTTTCAATCGATTAACTGTTCAGGCTAGTATGATAATCTGACATTTTCAAGTTGAAATAAACAACTAACCTATGATGCGTGTCTATCTATGTTTACGTGTACAGACACCATTTTGCAAGGAATCGATGAACTGTAACGAAATGGTTTTGGGTCAAGACGGTCATGTTGAGTAACGTTCACTAACGGCCAAATCGAAACGGTTTCTACACACATTAATTTTACAAGTGCAGATTTTGTGGTATTTACCTTTATACGTTTTTCGGCGTAGCTGTCTAAGGTCACTTTTGACCTAGGTTTCTTGCGATAATTATGCAGCGGGAAAATTGAATGCCAATAGAATTGGGCAAATTTTCTAATTTGAGGGAATGCAAACTTCAAACAATGGTTTAACGTATACCAATAACTGTTGCATACTTTTGGGGAATAAAAATTTACATAATTGTTTACATAAGCGGTTAAAATGAAGTTATAAACATATCCTCGACATATACTCTAGAACTGAGGCTAATTATGAACGTATTTTCTCATTGTATGCCATAAACAGAATGCTATATTCATTCACGTAACGAAATAACTATTTTGTTTAGCCTACATTTATATAAGCGTTATGCTCTATAAATAGCAACTGTGCAATGTTCCCATGCATGTGGCGGATCCGTGGTCTAGTGGTAATGCACTGGCTTCACAACCCAGGGGTCGCAGGTTCGAGCCCCCGCTACACCCTAACCTACTAACTCGTCTTTCGCATGAGACGTTAAACCGAGGTGCAGTGTATTAGGTGCTTCACACCGGGCACTAAAAGACCCAGGGTCGCCTCTGGAACGGGGCGTCTCATGTATCTTGCACTATCCCCCGTAACCCAACTAACAAGTCGTCTGGGGGCGATGGCCATATGGGAGAGAATCCCGGTGCACTCGATAAAAAATGTACTACACATTCCCATCATAAATCTCACTAAAGAGTTGCCGCTCCATGTAGCCCATTGATTCTAGCGAGTTCATCGCATTCCAGAAACAGTAGTGGCATTCTAAAAATAGCGCACGTAGCTAGCAACGGCTGTATAGCTGTGTTAATATACTCGTACATGCACCAATAATAGCGTTCAGAGAATCATAAACCTAAAAATTTCAATAAAATGTGGAATTTATATTATAAACTTGCTGTTATATGATTGATTTAATATTGTGGTTACGATTTATTAACGATTATTTATAATTGCATCTTTCTATCAACTTCTCCAGTAGATGTTATTTAATCTGTAAACAGATGCTACCTTTTCTATAGATAAAATGTTATGAAAGAAGATTCGGAATATGTCCAATTGAATACATATAATACATACATGAATACACAATTTGCAATACTAATTATACAAAGGAACCCTTGATATATCATATTTCTACTGATATAATTAAAAATGAATTTTTATGTTTGCGTTATCAAAAATAAAGTATTAACATTTCAAAAATCGCTGAATGTTCCCTGACTATTGCTTTTGATTGGGATACACAGTATCCATGCTTATTTGACTTCAAATCGTTATTATGTTAGATAACTAACATGAATGGTATATTACCGGTACTATAAATAACTATATAGACTCGTCTGATACATAATAATTTTAATTCATTCCCGAAATTATTTTCTTACATTGTTAATTTGTTAAATTGGCTTGACAAATTCAGATAACAATTATGTTAACCTAAATTAGTTTGGTTATTCATATATCACTGGTGGAAACATGGAGTTGTATGATTGGTTTATTCACGGCATAGATATTAATTATAATGTTATTTAATTTTTAAATTTATCTCAAATTAACTTTTGGGTCCGAGAAGTTGTCTTATAGTGTCCGAAAAATCTGGGGTCCAATAAGTCCCCTAATATTGGTGGGGACCAACAAATCTGGGATCTGAGAAGTCACGTAACCGATCATCCTGGCCGTCTGTTTCGGTAATTTTTAAATGACATCTCAATATTAATTTCAACGCCGATTGTTTTTTAAAAAGACATTTCTTGTTATCCTTATATCTTAATTCATTTAAGATCAAATGGCTAAAGCAGCTTAATGCTTATGTCAAAATAATTAGAAAATTTGGGCCGAGTTAGTATTCGGGCCGAGTTGACCCGATACTGGCGCAGTGCCTAAATCCGCCACCCCATCCGAATAAGCGCTTTTTTTTACCGGCGATTTCTATTTTGTTGATCTCGATCAATCGTATGCTTTCCCTTAACAACGCTGACGAGTTTTCATCTTGATTTGTGCATACATGAATATTTTATCCAATTATTTTGTACATAACCCCTAAATGTAAACAAGCTGCATGCGGGGAATCTATTTCATACTGCGCATGCGCAATTTTGAAGCCCGCATGGTGTCCATGATAAAATTAAATTATCGTGTTTTAATATTATGTCTATGGGAGCATGTGCAGCATAAAAATAACCATTATTCATTAGCATTACATACAATAAAATGCGGAAAGATCTACATATTAACAGCGCAAATGTCTCGCACCTCAAAACCCTAATTATTTGTCCCACGTGCACGCAGGGCCTCGATCAGTTTCAGAGCTATTTTTAGAATTACAAATGAGTATTTGAAGAAATTGAAACATTGTATTAACAACACACACAGAGCAGCTTATGATAAAAAAAAAAGAACAATAGTCAAATGTGGAATAAGAATGTCGCGGTTCCTGATCTACGATTTTCACCAAGCAAGTTCGGATCACTGTGTTTCTTTTAAACACTAGAAAATGAACCTTAAAGAAACAAAAGTGGGAGTTTCGTCAATAGAAGCCAATAGAAGTTGCTTTGAAAACAGAATTCATAAAAGAATATTATTTCGAGCAATTTGAACATTTTAAGGAGGGGTTGCGGATTTAGGCCCTCCGACGCTCATCTTTTACACTGTTTAGGCCTTCAATTTGAATAGATATTGTTCATTTGCCAAGTATTTGAAATGTAACCGTAACACGCCAGTAAATGCATATTAAACCTAACTTGATTTATGTGAATTTTTATGTTAATCGGTAAACAACTTTTGAAAATATTGTAAAAATACCCCCCAAATGTGGCGGATTTAGGCACTGCGCCAGTACCGTTGCAATTTGTTTTCTGTTCATATGACTAGCATATACCAACAGTATTGATGTTGGGCTAGCTCTTTAGTGATACGGTTAGTGTCTGCCTCGCACACCGGAGGCCCAGGTTTGATATCCCACAGGTGCTGAGGGTGTTTCTCACTTAAATGGTGTCAGAAGTTAGCTGTACTGGGCTCCGTCAGTTCAGACTTAAGGTTTCAGGGCCGTGCAGATGCAAAGGACGCATTGAAAGGCAAGGTGATTGGCGTATCATGCACGATGAAAAGTCTGGCTGTTGGGCTTGCTCTTTAGTGACGTCGTTCTTGTCCGCCTCTCATGCCTGAGACCCGGGTTCAATCCCCCCAGGTGCTCAGGGTTTTTTCACTTTAGTAGTTGCTCGTGCCATCAAAGGTCACCCTCTGTTCCAAAATTGTGATTATGGCCATTTTTTGTATTCTTCATTATGTTTAATTATGCCTTTGCCTACCTGACCAACAACATATGAAAGGAGCATAAAACTTGTTATTCCAAATTTCTGGAGTATTAAGCATACTTTATTTAAATACTTGCAGTCAAACCATGTGTATAAATTGAAAGTTAAACTAATGTCATATTATGATCATGAACTTAAAACACTTGCAACACAAGCAGCTTTTATGTATCATAAAAGAAACAAAGAAACAATACTTGAAAAGTATTTGACAAGAGAATTTAATTTTCAATGCATTTGATATTACAACAATACAGCCAAAACCAGAATTTCATTTAACATACATTAACATTCTATTACAACAATTAAACTGACTCAGCATTTTTTTTCATCAGTGTACATTTTCCATCGAGGATTCAAATATCTCTTTGCAGTTCACTAAAATCTGTGAATACTGAACGTGATGAATTTTCTTTGTCCATATGGTGAATTGTAAATTAAATACATTCATCATGCTTATCTTTATAGGCTGATTGCAATCTTTATTGATAACCCAAATAAATGCTTATTCCATTAATTGTATTTAATTGTCTCCGTTAACTTGTTGCATTTTTTAGGAAGTCAGAGCTTGATCATTATATAAACCTCAAAATAAAATTTAGCGCTTGCGAGTAAAGTCAGCAAATATAGATCTACTTTTTTCACAATTCACAAATGCATAACATGAACCCAATGACAGACATCATAGGAAACATACTCAAATGTTTTTTAAGATTAGCAAATACAATGCCCCAAAAAACTGTGTACGTATTCCATTCTTCTTATACATTCAAAATTGTGCACTGACTATCTGAAATTCCCCCTTGGGGGACCTCGTCCCCTCATCCCCCTCCCAGGACCTCCCCTTCCCATCATGCCCATGCCCCTCCCACCCCTTCCTGGAGGCCCCCCTTGCAACCCGCCCCGCGGTGGACCCCCTCTGCCCCCTCTTTGAGCGTTGGCCATTGGCTGCTTATTTTTAGACACAGGGGATTTTGGACGCAGTCTTTCGATCTCTTCAGTGCAACCTGTCATAAGCCTCTGATCTCCGCTGAAGTAGCTCATGTAGATATCCTTGTCATAATTACTACTCGTTAACTCTGACCCAATGCTGAGCCAACCGGGCCGGATCGTGCTGTCTCTCGCAAAAATGTGCAGCCTTCTGCGGCCCAGACAAAAGTGTTCAATCATGTGAAAGATTTCCACCGGTTTGTCTTTGCTCCCATATTCTGACTCCTCCTCTATGATGAGGTCAATATCGACATTTGCATGAATAAAGTCACCGTCTGTGCTTCTCTTTACAGTTCCCTTTATGCCCATAATGCAGTGTTCCTGAAAGTGATAGATGCTGTTAGTAAATGTATGCCATAACAGGAATATAAACAAGAGGCAATTACTACAACGACTTCACTAAAAATACTATACAAAACTGTCATTTGGTACTATCATTGAATATGCATAATATATCCGAGGTTACTGTACATTCTAACAATAGCTGTCGCAGGACAGCACCCTCAACTTTTCTTGTGCTTGTCAGAGTTACTGGCATTTTTTTATAAAACAAGAAAAACGGAAATTCCACGAAAATCAAATTAATCGAACGAAATGCATGACGAAATTCAGCACATCAATAAACTTTTTAGTAATGGTAAACTTGACCTTGACCACCCACCCCATATGCAATCTCAAGCGAGGTCTCAATATAAGGTATCTATGTATAAAGTTTCATTAAAATATCTCAATGCATTCTCAAGTTATTGAGCGGATACCGTTTTTCTATTTAAGTACGGAATGATCTAGGATAAAAAAGGTACAGGATGCTGCTCAACAGGAGCAGGGTGAAAAGCCAGACCAATCTGTTGACATTTTCTAATAATTTGCTAAAAACAGGGAATTTCTTAGGCTAATAATTGTAATTAAGGTTTTGAAGCATAGTCAATTCATATGTCATTGGGTATTATATTAAATTTCAAAAGATTTTCAACATTGATGTGTTGACCAGCCAGATGGGCAGCAGGGGGGAAGCAAAAAGGAGCTGGGTGCAGCACCCTGCTATTTCGCTCTAGATCTTTCCCTAATTTTAGTAACAATGACCTTGACCCTATACAAATCGCAAGTGGGGTCTCGATATAAGGTATGCATGTATTAAGTTTCATTAAAATATCACAAGGCATTCTCAAGTTATTGAACGGAAACCATTTTTCTATTTTTAGTAACAGTGACCTTGATCCCACCCACCCTATATGCAATCCCAAGCGAGGTCTCGCTATAAGGTATCTATGTTTGAAGTTTCATTACAGTAGCTTAATCCGTTCTTGAGTTAGAGAGGGGAAACGAAAAGTTGAGAAACTAGTTTACCGAAAAAAACTTTAACCTGTCCATATATAAATTTCAAAGTGTAAAAAGGCCCATAATTTTGACAAATTTCAAACTTGAGTTACCAAACTTGGCCTATAGGTTCATTTTAATGTGGTGAATAAATGTTTTAAGTTTGAATGAAATCCCTCCCACCATTCCTGAGAAACTAGCTTACCGAAAAACTTTAACCTAGCTTGATGACACCGATGGCGACGCTGGGGCGAGTAGAATAGCTTGCCTTTTCTTCGAAAAGTCGAGCTAAAAATCATGACTTTCTCTTCAGAAAACAAGCATATCTTTGCATTTATAACCAAATTCCCAGTTACTCTAATTACACATAGTAACTACATTTGTAACATAAACTGAATATTCCTACTATTCAACAATTAAAATGCAATGGCTTCCTTAAATCTACCAGAGGTATTAAGAGTGAATCCCATTGACATTTAATTCTCGACTATGTGAGTGTTTAGTGTAAAACTGTTGCATTTCTATATCCGATAAAATAGTTTCATGCTCAACCCTTGTATCAAGGCATACCTTTGTTCTTTGGAGAACGGCACCCGGCTCCAGGTTTTTATTGTGCCCAGGTCTCTTGATGTTGGTCTTGATCCAACAGATGTCTTCACATCGCCGATAGCCCCACTGCTTCAGACACTAGAATGGGACATAAACATAGCAATAATAATTATATATATGCATAAACAGTCTCCACGAAAGTCCCAAATCCATTACTGGCCCTAAGGTCTGTTAATTACTTAATTATTACTGGCCTGAACTCCAGTGTTCTGGTCATTTTTACTGGACAGCATACAGTTTAAAAACTGGCTTTCTCCGAGGTCTGACAGAGTTTTGCGGAGACTATAAAAACATATGAGGCGCGTTGTTGGAAAACCGGACTTAATGGATATGCGTAAAGTGACGTCCTGGATTAGCCTGTGTGGACTGCACAGGCTAATCCAGGACACTTAACACACATGCATTAAGTCCGGTTTTCCCACGACGCGTCTCATATCAACATATGCATTTATGGAGAAGTTACAAGTTCTTGCAATATACCTTAAATCTTAATATAAGTTAATAACGACTATTGATATTTCATACAGATTCAGAGCAGAAAGATTCTAGATAAGAGGTAATTTAAGATGGAAATGCATTAAACAGAGAACATATTTTCAGTGAGTTGGTTAATACATCAACAAATTTTTTGGGGTGGCACAATCTTACGTTGCCTTACTTGTTTGATACTGCCAAATGCTATTTGCAACTTATCTGTACAAGTCACATACATTCCATGAATTCATACTTGAACATGCACAGGGACAAGCTGGCCAATATTGACAATTTATTTCACCATCCCTGATTTAATTACAAACCGAACAGGCAATAGCACCGAGAACTGTTTGAGACATTATTAAATTTTTGTATATAAATTAGGGATGGGACCGAATAATCGAATATCGGATAATATTCGAATATAAAAAAACGAATATGAATATTCGATTTCCAGTTTGATTGCAAAGTTAACATGAATTCCAGTCGCGTATTTCCTGCAGGTGGGTGGGGGCAGTGTAACGTTTTTACAACACATGCCAAACATGTCCAATTAACGACAATTGATAATTGGCAGGGGGGGCCACGTCTTTACGAGGGCCACGACCTAACGGTGTGTAGGAGGCGCAAATATGGCGCATTGTATCCACAAATAACAAAACTGGGCCATGTTGTGATAACGGTTTCACAGTTTGCACAAGGCGTACATTGTTGTTTATTGTCCTTAAGTGACATCTATACGGTTAACTTGTTTACAGTAAATTACAATTACTCTCTAAGTCAACCAATCAAAATGAATCCATTATCAGCCAATCAATTTCTTTAACAAAATAAGCATGATCTGGTCAATCTTAATATACGTCACTTGTAAATTATTATCCATTATATCAACACCGTATATTATACAAGAGTCTTGATTAATAAAGAATGCCACCATCATGTGTTTGGAAATACTTTAAGCGGTCATTAGACAACACCCAGGTCGCGTGTAACCTATGTAATGAGAAATTTGTGTACGGAACAATAAAAAATTAATCAACAATACATTTAACAATATCTTACATTTCTTTATATTTGCGTAACACTCACTAAAATATATCGCTCATTACCACTGAAACAAGGTAAAACAACTACGTACACGTAGTAGATATATTTCGGATAGGTAAATATTCTGACCGAGTGCCGTATATAGTAGTATTTACAAAATGAATATTCAAATATATTCGAATACCTAAAACGAATATTCAAATATTGATTTCAGTATTCGGTCCCATCCCTAATATAAATCAAAGAGGAAACGTGCAGCAGTATCAATGATGATTGTTTACGTACCAGTCGGCCCCTCTCAAGTCCCTCTGCATTGCCACACCAGATCCAGATGAACGATCTCTGAGCTGCCACACTCGGGATGTCTAAGCGCTCGATCTGAATATTTAAGTTAGCAAACTGATGCAACCAATACAAGAATATTATGAACTGAGTAGGAGTTTTCTTGTACACTCAACTTTTTACACTTATAATGTAATATATTAGAGAATTTTTTTGTATTCTGGTGAATGATCGAATTTATTTCATGAGTGGTTATAGAAAAAAATATGTGTTTTCTGAAAACTACTGTATGTAAGGGAGGTAAACCACTACAGGTAAATCGATGTTATCCATCGAAAAATAGTGCGTTTTATGTAATATTTTCACTGCAGTTATAAAATATATTTTCACTGCTCCAACAGTGAAAATATCCAATTTTATTTCACCAATAAAATTCTATATTTCACTGAAAAACATATAATAAGTTAATTTATCAAACAAAATGCATAGATGTTTAAAATATACCTTTAAGCAGAACAATGAACAAGAACTGCACGCTAGACCATTCGAAGAATTTCAGTTGGTGCATTTTTTTGTGGAAAGGCATAAATATTTTCCTTCTGCTATACACACCTCGTCCCAGTCCCAGTATTTCTCAAAGACCGCCCCGTGGGCTCGCTGGTACTCTTGGAGCGGGGGCTCAAGCAGGATCGCGTCAAACTGGCAGCCGAGCTCCGAGAGTTCAAACGACTCCAAATCACACTTCATGTAACTGGGTATTGTTTTAAATTAACAACATTGAGATTTTTCCAGTAATAATTAGACGGAGACTCTTAGCCAATGTAAATTAGAAGGTAAAGCAAGAGGCACCTGACACTGACAAATAAAAATAAGTAGACAAAATATTTGATTTTGCTAGAATACCTGTAATTTTAAATATTGTCCACAGAAAATGCGAAAATGAAGCATTATAACTGATTAACTGAATTCAGCAACAGAAAATTTATACCAAGGGTAACAAAATTAAATAAGATTATGTGTTTGATAAACACACATGCCCCCGGTTGGTGCTGGATAGCCCATTTCTTAGTCAAAATTAGGTCAAGGTCAAAGTGAGATTGGGTGATATTGGGGGATTGGGAACGGTCATAAGTAACAACTGTGTAAATATAAAAGTGTGTAGTAAGTGGTGTTGGTGCTCGACGAAATGGTAAAATCTATTTAACCAAGAAATGGCACTTTTGAATTATTATAAGACTAAATTAGGTCAAGCTTAAGGTCAGACTGACGTTGTGTGATATGGGTGGATTGGGGATGGTCATAAACAATAACTGTGTAAGTATCCAAGTGTTGTAGCAAGCAGTGTTTGTGCTAAACGATTGGTAAAATCTACTTAACCAAGAAACAGCCTATTTGAATTATTCTTAGTGCAAATTAGGTCCAGGTCAAAGTGCGGTTGGGTGATATGGGTGGATAGGGAATGGTCATAAACAACTACTGTGTAAGTATCCAAGTGTTGTTGTAAGGGAAGTTGGTGCCAGACAAAACGATAAAATATACTTAAACTTGTCACGGACAGAAGGACGGACAGGACGATCACTATATGCCTCCTGCATCAAGATGCCAGGGGCATAAAAATTTTACCAAGGTTACTCACGTAGGAGGAATGCTGGTCTGTGCAATCAATTCATCCTTAAGCTTGATCAACTCACGTAACTTTGGATATTCTTCAAACCTATTGGCCAGACCTGAAAAACATTTGCATGAACATGTGAAAAATACGTGTTTTCATCAAATAATATCATTTATATGGTATTAAAAACTAAGCATGATCAATATCCCCGCATACTGTAATGTTTTTGGAAGCAACGTACCATCTCTGACATGATGGTAGTAATTTCTGCCAACTTATTAAAAAAAACCTCCATGTCAGACAATATTACGAGGATAGTTTGCTCGCATGGATGGCAAAATGATATTGCCATACTTGTCTGTTCTTTACATATGCTGTTTGTCAATTGTTCCTGCATAGTAAATTCTGACAAAAATTTCACTCGTCTGTTCAGGGCAAAGTAGGCAACACTGACTGAATTGATATGACTTCCCATGTCTTGTCCCACTTACCCACGTCCCTGATGAAATTCTGGGGTCGCTCGCCCGTGTCCACAAAGTGCTGACAGTAGTCATTGTGTGGATTGGCACTTTGTGTTCCCTGAGAATAAAACAGGGTACAAATTCTCAAAGATCCTTAGGGAAAACTTAAGTAAATTTCTTAAATTCATAAAAATCCGACATTCTCTAGCTATTTTGTGTATAGGCAGTGTTTTTTGTAGGGCCAATTTGGGGCTGAAATTCAGCCCCATTCCCCTGCTAAAAAGGTATATATTTTTCCCCTATGTTTACCTTCAAATTCCCCCCAGAATGTAAGCTTTATTTCGAAAAAAACTTGACCAAAATCAGACAAAAATTGACTTAGGGGAATTTTCGTAAACAATCCTGCAATTTTTTTAGCAAACCAAGTTTGTGCATAATCTAAGTTACATTTGTAGCAAAACAATTGATTTATGTTTTATAACAAAGTAGAATATAAAAAGGTTATAATGCTTTAATACAAAAACAATTCCCCTTTTGCCGTAAAATTCCCCGTGTGAAGGGCCCCGCCACCTTTTCCCCAAAGGTGATAAAAAACACTGATAGGTCTTTTTACATAGAACGGTTTTAAACTAGTAAATACTGCTAAGATGTTTAGTATTTTAACCCTTTTGAAAACAGAAATCATTAGATTTCATATAGTATATTAGATCTGAAATTTTCACTTTAGTACAGCTTAATTTAAAATTTCCATATGAGCTCTGTGAATACCACAACAGAATTCTTAAATCTTGGAAATGATAAATTAATATAGTTGATTTGTCATTCACAAGATGTGGTGTACAACATCATGCTGTTATTAGGCCGATCAGTGTTAGTACAGATACGAATCAGACCACCAATAAGGCATGTACATATATAATTTACGAACATAAATAAATCACGATACGCACAGACAACAGAACTAGGTTGTACATATACCCTCATCAATTCTGGATTGAGTGCAGATTTACCCCCATGAATTCTGGACTGAGTGCACATTCACCCCCATGAATTCTGGACTGAGTGCACATTTGATTTACCCCCATGAATTCTGGACTGAGTGCACATTTACCCCCATCAATTCTGGACTAAGTGCAAATTTATCCCCATCAATTCTGGACTGAGTACACACTTACACTGTACACAAAAAATTGTCCGGTGCACAGCTGATCAGACTATAGTTTTATCTGGTCCTATACTGGTTTTAAATGTAAATTTACCACACCATGGTATACAATACTACATATGACACTTTTAATTTGTACAGAATAATCACCATGGCAGAATCACAAGTTAGTTACTTTCTATCAGAACATACTTTTAGGAAAGCACTTGAATCTGTGTAAACTTCATCTGTTTCAAACTCTGGCTCCTTCTTCTGAAAACATAAATCATAGTTGTTTTAACATCGTTCTTTTTGAAGTATTTTTCTAGTCCCAAATTTATTTCTTCTTTATTTAACTATAATAAACTTGTTTAATTATAACTTTTTTTAATTCGAATTATTATTATTTCGAAGTCAAAATTTGGTCCCAAATTAATATTCCACACTTATTTGCCTATCGTTAATTCGAAGTCGCAGTCTTGAATGGAACTCACAACTTCGATTAAAAGATTCGTGGACTAAGCGTGTCTAAAATGTGGCCGTTATTCGCTAATGGGCACAATTAACACTCATTAAAGCAAGTGACAATTGACATGTTTAAGTTCGTGCAAGGTATTCTGGGTAATTAAAACCACTTTCTTATTGGTGTCTCGCCAACGTAAGACTATAAAATCGGTTACCTATCCATGAGCAGTAAAACCATATACCCATGCACAAACGTGAACCAAATAACTAAAGACTCGCATTTATATCATTATACCAAGTCAGGTGTGCTTAATAAGAATTTGGATTTTAAAAGTATTGTATTCACTATTTTCAGAACTGTATTTAGCTCCTTCACCGTATGTGGATAAAAACCAAAATGTGTTATAACATGGGGAAAATGTTTAATCCAAACTATCGTTATTTCGAAGTTTTCTTGCCGGTCCCCACGACCTCGAAATAATGGTGTTCAAATTAAAAGCTTAAAAATATATTGTCAAAAGCAGTCTGAATTAGCATTATAGCATAACCATGGAAACACACAATGTGACATCAATATAATATAGCTGCATAATTCTTGTCTTGCCTCCAATGATCCGGATGGTGCATTCTTGTCCGATTTCTCATCTAGCCTCAGCTTTTTTTCCACCGGATAATAATCACTATAATATAAATATTAACTGGTATATTAGTATTAATCATCATTTTCACCATCATCAACCACAATATGAGCTTCTTCTGCAATTTAGATTCTAACTTAATAACTACATGGGACATTTTGTTAAATCTGTATCGTTAAGAACATTGTGACTTGCATATTTTATCCGTATATTCAAAATTTCAATATGTGTATCAATTTGTATATTGCTGTTTAAGCAATTATGATATTATTGTTAATATGCAATTGTGAGCACTTTTCATTGTAATATTATATATCATGCATGTTGAACTATTAACAATACTCATGATGTACGGTGTGGAGGGGGATGCCCTCGACCCTCACACACCTATTGACGAGGAAAATAAAATATATAGAACGGAGAAAAAAAAAATAAAAAATCATCCACAATAAATCACATGAGCTTGTAAGTTGTATGCTTCCCGTATTTCCAAGCATTCTGCTTCTGCTACAACTACTTATAAAAACAACATAATTTTAAGCGTTATTTTTATTTATTTATTTATAACCAATCAACATCATCAACCAGAATACATTTGGTTATAAACAACTTCATGATGCTTAATATATACATTGTATTTATGATTTTAATGAAGTAACCAGATGTTGGCCACGGTTATGGCAAAACCGGCCCCAGACAAAACCAACCCCAAAAAGGCAAAACTGGCCAACATGTGTTTGCAAAACGGCAGTGGTACATTTCTAGTTTTATCTGTATTAGTTTTATTATTCTCTTAAAACATACTATTATGTGAAGTTGGAATAAGACGTCAAACATAGAATACATTTGTTTGATTACAGCAATATTTTATATGCCGTTTACCATTTGTAATTTAAGAATTTTGCAGAGTAATTAGTGCAATATATACCTGCATATATAAGTGCATTAGTAAAATTGATTTTACCACAAAACTGTCTACTTGTATGCATTTACAAAATTTTCACACATAAATTGAACTGTGTCCATGCATGCATGAACACAGTTAATAAATACAGTAAAAATGATCAAAGACACATTAAGTTTTAATGAGAAAGTCATGGAAAAAAGATCATTATTCCAAAAGTATTGACAGAATATAACAAACATACAAAAACAACATGAAATGCTCAGTTGTACGTGTTATGTCCATTCTATGTTTGATGTCTTATTCTAACTTCACAAAATACAGTGTTTTAAGCAATTTGCACATAAATTCATGAACAACCATTGCACAATATAGCTTTTAACCCAACCCCGCTTCAATTTATTACTTCAATACACAAATACACCATACTATCAACCCTAAGCTCAGTCTTCACGAAACTCCATCGGACCTACGGACCTGACCGACTAAATTTGTCAAAGTCCGAAAGAAATTTTGAAGTTCGTCGACCCAAAATATCAGACTAAAATAGTTTCTATCAAATCGAAATTTAAACAGCACACTATCATTATATCATCTATTTCTAAATTCAATGGAATTACATGATGCGTATTTGTATTGCAATTTAAAAACACTGATAACCTCGTATCAATACAGTAAAGACTCCATAAAATTAAGAGTTAGATTCTAGGATGCATCCATTTCCGTTTGTGTACGCATATCTACCAAAGACAAAGAACGCCTACTCGGCAATTAACACACTCCCCTTCTGCACAAGTGTATCAATTATCCATATATTCTAGACGCAGGAGGAGTCAGTTTTACTACAACCAAACCAGTCAGCCAATGAGAACGCGTAAATTTTCCAATATGCAAATGAGTGTCGTCGATAGAAAGTTAAACAGGCCCTCAGTAAAGGGGCAAGTGATTTGTTACACTATCCCGTTAAGTATGCGTTTTGTGATGTTCATGTTTTTAACTCCCATGTATTTAATAAATTAATTACTACAAATTAAAAGAAGGAAATATAATTATTACTTTTGCGAAATGAACATTATACTAATTATGAGAATTAATATGAAGTTGTGTAACTTGACAAATTGCGTATGCCGATCGCGACAAAAGTATGTCTTCATTTGTTAAAATAATTACATCTACTAGCTACTGTTCACTAATAAAAGTATTATTCCAAATCATGCATGTACCCTAATTATATGCAACAACTTTGGCTGAGGCAACATTTGAAAGTTAGCGAGAGTATTGGCAGTACACTTGTCGAAAGTGAAAGTAAATAAATTCCAATTCATTAAAAATGTTTTGTTGTTTCTTTTTAATGAATAGTCCTTTTAAATTATTTCATTACCGGAAATCAACAAACATTAAGATTTTCGACACAAAGCATTGTATTTTTGTAGTTGTGTGATTAAAAGAGTGGGTGGGGTGAAGATGACTTGGACGCTAGCTATTGCTATTTAATGTTCATTTATTTCCTTTACCTTTTTTTAACCACTAGAAACTACATTTTGTTTTTTGACTATTAAAATATAACATTGTATAAACAAGACTCTAAATAAAAATAAAAATAGGATTTTAAATATAAACTGTATAAAGTGAAATAGATCTACGTATGTGTTAATTAAACTTAAAACATATTTTATAAATTTAACAAATATGAAATATAACAAGTTATGAAGATTAATCAGAGACTAATTATAAGTGGTAAATATTGCATACATGTATATATATATATATATAATTTTAATGTGAAAAATTAATTGAAATTAAAATGCAATATGAATAAATAATGTAAACCAGTAAAAACATTTAAATAATTCAGAAACGTGTTTGTGTTTGGTCTGATAAATGTGCAGCAGGTCTGACAGATTTTCTTGTAAATCAGACCAAATGTCTGAATGAGGACCTCCGAGTTTCGTGAAGACTGAATAAAGCTTAAGAGGTTTAGAACTAAATTTCAATGTGTTGTTCACGATATAAATAATGAATTAATAAACATTACTCTGTTGTTTTCTTTGCTGTGGACTGTTTTCTGTCTTCCTTGCTGTTTAAAACAATTTTCAATGCATCAGGACTACTGACTCCAAGCTGCAAAATAAATTAAAAATCAAATATTCTTTTATTGTACATGGCACATAAATTTATTATCTTTTAAACTGTTTTATCTTTAAATAATCTTTCAATTTAAAATAATCATGTCATATGTCAGCAAAGAATTGGTTTTTGGAAAATATGTCATTTTCAACACAATTGTACAGCTGGAAGACATTAACCTGATCCTGACCATCATGCATGAATATATTACAATACCATTATGTTGAATATACAGAAATAGAGTTAAATCAATGGAAGTATATCCCACAACAACACTGTTACTGTATAATTAAACTCGTGCACAAACAAAACCCAAGTATAAATATAGGAAACAATTCAAGCTTATAATTTATGCTAATAGAGTTAACGAGTGTCTGGACTGGTTAATGTTTTTGAGCTATATCCTTGTGCAACCCAAATTCGACATACCGATCTTTTGTTGTTACTGTAGTATGTGAAATTATGTGAGATTTTCAGATAAAGATCATCGAGAAAAAATTAAAATATTTATTGCTCAAGCCATTATTTAACTGACATTAGATCTTCTAAACAATAACAAAACATTAATTCTAACGTAAAAGAACATTTGAATGAGCCATACATACCTATCGAGTGTTTATAATTCAACATTTTAATACAAGTGTACAGTTATTTCGGACAATAATTTTCGGATATAAAATTGCAATATTTTGATATACAGTAAGAATTTAATTAATACAAACAAAAAATACATTTTTATATATTTACCGCCTTTGCCAATAACTCTTTTCGCTTTTGCGACCTGTCCTTTAACTCTTGCAACCTGCTGTTGGTTTTCGATGTCGGTTCGCTCATATTTGTCGCCGCCCAGTTTGAGGATGTCGTAAAATAATAATGTTATAACTAAAACGCGGATCTACTGTATCACGGTGAAATTCGGACAGGACAGGTCGCGATATTTAACGTGAGATTAGACCATTGATTCTCAGAATATATAGTTTAAAATAAATGGGTATCAGGTTGTTTCATCCCAAGTAGTTTACTCCCCCTAGACAAATTGCCCCAAGTACAGTAAAACATTTTGACTAACACCTGAAATATTTCATCAGTAAAAATGATTAAAAATAGTTCGTGGTTGTGCAAGACACAAAGACACCAAACCTAAGACGTACCTCCGGATCGAAATCACAAACTGTAAGCTATAGACCATACACGTATTTGATGATAGTGAATTTGTTTTGTTTTTTGGAAAATAATCGTGTCCGTTGCTGAGAGCCTGAGATACTCGTAATAACTCCTATGCTCGCCATTTTAATGGCAAGCGCCGCCCCAATAATTGGGGCAAGAACGGAATTGTCTAATATCAAATAAATACTTTTTAAGAAATATTTGAATTGTTTTCGCCCAAATGCATTGGGGCGGCAAAAGGGCAGTACTGACACTCAGTTTCCAAAGCGAAGATGATCACCACTGTTTACTGCAATTTATCGCTTCACTATCATTGATTAGCATACGCAATTATCTATTACCTACCAGTTATGTGACCGACGCGTGCGATTAGCTATTGGTATCTGAAAACAACTAAATGATGAAAGTGTTACATTAAAAAAAAAAAGTTTACTCTTAGCAATACTAGTATATGGGACAAACAGCTAGAGCAGTACATGTTAGCCATTTCTTTGATGACATCTAAATGTGAAGATTCCTATTCAAATCACGGCTTTACATTTCCCGTGTCCATATGGTTAACGTCACACGAAATACGTTCTTTCAACGCACAGTGAAAGAACCAGACAGAATTTGGTACTAGTCTACGCACTTAATATATCCGGTGCAAAGAAAGAAGTCGCTGCGGCACATCCATGTGTGCATTGTGTAGCGTATGAGGACATTCAGCACCAAAGCCACATTACAATTTGAACTGTTGACCCCGTGTATGTCCCCTCACCGCTACTTAATTTACATTTAGAGAAACGTCGTTTGTTTCCTGTTTAGAATCATATCTGCAATTTCCAGCTACTTTAGGTTTACTGAAATATTTTGTACTTTTGGGGTGGTCATGTGCCTGGCTGGAATTAAACACGGGTTGCTTAGGTGAGAAGTGTGCGACAAGCACACAGCACGGCAGTTTTGCAGTTTATGCGAGGAAGTGTTACAAGAGCGGCAGCCACCTCAGTGAGTATCCAAAAAATAACGAAAGACACAGAACTATTCGACCAGGCGGGTTTTTAGACGTACAGCATGCATGACACTAAACTAATAGAAATGGCAACCTTGATGTTCTTACTTATAAAACCTACATAACTGAATCCTCCCTTACACGCATAAGTTTTCCGCCGCCCCAATGCGCCTGTTATACATATTTCAGTGTTTACTATTATTATGGTGTGGACTCTAATTAGTTGTCGTAACTTTTAGTCCAATTCAAGCATTATATTTATTTGTTAAGATATATCATTTCAATTTTGTGAATAAATATGTTTATACTAAGTTACTAACTTACTTTAACAGCGAGAACTTGAGAAGTAACAAGATATTTGATAAAGCCAGCGAATATTAATTTTTGTAACCAGCCTTTTAATTAATCCTTGTATGTTTGTTCGAAGTTTATGCGGTCCTTCCGCGCCGAAGCTGCATTATGTGAGGATCCGGGGTATTTTACAGCACCCCAGCCTAATTTACTTTTAGACTCATCGAAAGTTGGGTCGAATTTTGAATCATGAATCATAGCTGCAATTTTCAGCTATTTGTCTTTTACTTAAATATTTTTTATTTTGGTGTGGTCTTGTGCTGGGGGGGGGGGGGGGGCGGAGGAAACCCCACCTGCCCGGTATAACAAGACAAGACAAGACAACTTTCATTTATTGTCGGGGTATACAACAAGTAACATTAGCTATTTATAGCTATTGACCAACTTAAAAATACACAATATAATTATAACATTCACAATTCAATATAATAAAAAAAGTATACATGTAACAAATTAATATAAATAACAGTAGTGATTAAATAAATTAAACTTTCAGCAATAAATATAAGACTAATTAAAAACATCAGTTATTATGAAGACTGTCCTTTTAATATAGATGACTACATAGGTATGGTGACCACCAAACAAACTCACTTAAGATAAGATAAGATTTATTTAAAGTCGGCAAGACAAATAACAAAACAACATAAGCTCGCAAGAGCTTTTAAACCGACTACTTGCGGCGAGTGGGACGCGCGCCCGGGCAGCCTAGGTGAGAAGCGAATGTATCAACCACTGAGCTAGCCGGAGAAAGATCCACTGATGTTACCATCTATAAATTCCGCATTCTATACATGTTTTTGCCGCAAAGCAAATTTCCATCTCGTATATCACACGTTTTCGCGATATAAATTTTCAATGTCAAAATGTGTACATGAATTTTAACCAGCAACTAAGCATGTAAAGAGGAAAACAACCCAGCTTTTGGTTCAAAAGAAAAAATTTACATTTTTCTTGGAAATTTTTATAATTCTTACAATAATGCCGAGGTTAACAGAAATCTTGTGTAGGAAATCTTCCAGAAATGCCCCTGCTCTCAAAACGACACTTAACAACATTACAACATACAAGCATCGAGCAATTATTCGAGAAAATGTGCTTAGAGACAGAGTTGCAATTAAAAATGTTCGACTTGGATCAGGTATGAAAGTCCGTCTGCATTATTTTCATGCATGACATATGCCGAGTTTTGTACTGTGTATTGATGTAACTAGCGGTCACCCATCCAGGCAGTAACCATAGCTGACGTTTTTTGACTTCACAACTCAGTCAGTACACTAAACCGCATCGCTAAAAAGCAAGCTCAACAGTAAGGCTGTTGAATGTGACAATATTCACTACAGTCCTCCCCTCTTTATCTTTTGAGAACCGAGAGCCCTTGTAGAAATTTCCAGCTCTCTGAGCTTCATGAGACCTCACTTCTCCAGCTCCCTGAGCTCAACCCTCTACATGCTCTGTTCCCCTAAGACAAATTGGTGGCTTGACAAAGTTTACTTCTGACACCATTGATGTAACTGGCGGTCACCCATCCAGGCAGTAACCATAGCTGACGTTGCTTAACTCTAACCTGCCGAATACACCTTTGTCTATGAGCAGCTGCAGAGCCAGATAAATCTAAATGTTACAAGTAAAACTAGGTTTAAAAGGGTCATCTGCTGTAAATCACTTTAACTGATGCATAGTTACTCTTATGTATCTATACCACGTATACTTTTCTGAAAGGAAGTTAAGTAAGGTTGACACTGGTATAAAATTCATCATATTGAGTAGTGATTATATATATTGTATTTATTTCTCAGGCATATGAATTGGTTTACAAAAAAAAGAATATATGCAATTATTACATTTCTTCTGAAGATGATGACTTATTCAAACTATTATTTTATTTTAAAAAAATTTGAAAGATCTTTTCATTAGTATGTAAAGATTAAACGAAAATGAATTGATGTGAGATTTATAAAACAATATGACAGTTAAAAACATCTTGAATGCAAAGCCTAACATTTCTGCCTTATGCCATCTTGCAACACTCAATGGAAACAACAGCAGATTTTAGCAACAATTTGTTAATTTTTAACTGATTTTGCCCAGGTATCATATGAACAATAAAGATAAAGTCTCCCAACACTTCCCAGTAATTAGCTGTTATCAGATTAGAGGTGCTGAACTGTGTATTCCTCGTGTGTATTTGGTTACAGGCTAAGCCGGGATAGTCCGGGAACAGCTTTATAAATGAGCTTTTTAACACCGAGCTATCTTGGTATAGGCTCGATAAGGGTTAACTTCACAACGCAGTCAGTACACTAACCGCATCACTGAAAAGCCATTGTCGGATACCCCCGGCTGCTGATTACGCTTCTCTCCATCTATGAATGGAGAGTAACGTAATGAACGTACATACAGTACACATTATCATTTTTCTAATTACCGATTATAGACTGATATTGCAACTATATATTTTTAGCTCACCTGAGCACGAAGTGCTCATGGTGAGCTTTTGTGGTTGTCCGTCGTGCGTGCGTGCGTGTGCCGTCAACTTTTCATTCAAACAACATCTCCTCCTAAACCGCTTGGCAGATTTTCACCAAACTTCACAGGAATGATCCTAGGGTGGACCTCTTTCGAAGTTGTTCAAATCTTTCCGGTCCACTAAATATGTAGGTCACCAGAGCTAAAAATAGATTTAAAAAGTGAAAACTTCTTCTTCTCTGAAATCACAAAGCTCAGAGCTTTCATATTTAATATGTGACATCCTCTAGAGGTCCTCTACAAAGATTGTTCAAATTATGTCCCTGGGGTCAAAACGGGCCACACCCCGGGGGTCACATGGTTATATAGAATATATAGCAAAATGACTTTAAAAATTTCCTCCTCTAAAACCACAAGGCCCAGAGGTTTCATATTTGGTATGTAACATCCTCTAGTGGTCTTCTACAAAGACTGTTCAAATTATGCCCCTGGGGTCAAAACTAGCCACGCCCCGGCGGTCTCATTGTTTATATAGAACATATAGAAAAATGACTTTAAAAATCTTCTCCTCTGAAACCGCAAGGCCCAGAGGTTTCATATTTGGTATGTAACATCCTTTAGTGGTCCTTTACAAAGTTTTTTAAAATTATGCCCCTGGGGTCAAAACGGGCCACGCCCCAGGGGTCACATTGTTTATATAGAATGTATAGCAAAATGACTTTAAAAATCTTCTCCTCTGAAACCACAAGGTCCAGAGGTTTCATTTTTGGTATGTAACATCCTATAGTGGTCCTTTACAAAGATTGTTCAAATTATGCCCCTGGAGTCAAAACTGGCCACGCCCCAGGGGTCTCATGGTTTATATAGAATATATAGCAGAATTACTTTAAAAATCTTCTCCTCTGAAACCGCAAGGCCCAGAGGTTTCATATTTGGTATGTAACATACTTTAGTAGTCCTTTACAAAGTTTGTTCAAATTATGCCCCTGGGGTCAAAACGGGCCAGGCCCTGGGGGTCACATGGTTTATATAGAATATATAGCAAAATGACTTTAAAAATCTTCTCCTCTGAAACCACAAGGCCCAGAGGTTTCATGTTTGGTATGTAACATCCTCAAGTGGTCCTCTACAAAGATTGTTCAAATTATGCCCCTGGGGTCAAAACTAGCCACGCCCAGGGGGTCACATGGTTTATATAAACTTATATAGCAAAATGTCTTCTAAAATCTTCTTCTATGAAACCGCAAGGCCCAGAGGTTTAATATTTGGTATGTAGCATCATATACTGTAAACTTATAAAAATTTGTCGGTATGAAATTTCGTGGATTTCAAATTTTGAAAAAAAATATCCACCAGAGCTTGCATTAAGGGAAGTTTAGGAGTAATTTACTCCCAGTTGTTGTCACAGGACTTCCAAAATTGCAACAATGGAAGTTTCAGGACTTCCAAAATTGCAGCCACGGAGGTTTCATCATGTAAGGATGAACAAGTTGGAAAATTTAAAGTGGTTCATCTCAATGTATACCTCTTTAACTGAATAAATTGGCATATTATAAACACCAGATGAACAAGAAATGACCTTAAACAAACCTTGAATTTTATACTTTATTACATTTCTGAAATGCTCAGGACTTATGTCACGCAATACTGTCAAAACTTCCAAATATTATGAGCAAAACTTCAAAAATCAGAGGCTAGGAAGTTAAAACCAGATTTCAAAAGTTAATGAAAGCCCTGCATCCACAGTTTGACATCACTACTCTGTAAACTTGCAAGTCCGTCATTAAGCCTGGATTACGTAATCATGGTCACCAAAAGATGTAATTGGAGATGTAATGGCAGTTTTTGATCATGTACCAATTAAAATCATTTGTTTGGCCCCAGCTTGACCGTCCGCCAGCTATAAAATCAATACACATGCAGACAAATCCCATGATTTTCGTGTGAAGAATATTGCTAATTAAACTGGCTGAAACCTGTTATTGTCTACATCAAGACCTGTAAAAGGGGATTAGGCAGTCCCCAGTGTTTTCACACTTCAACGCATTTACCCAGACACTACCCAGACTTAAAAGAGTATATAATTGGCATGTTTAAGATTGTGTTATGAACTTATTTTAACTGGACTGAAGAACTGCTTATTATGGGAAATACATTTCAGGAATGTATTTGTGCAGACTACTGTTGACATGTATATCGCTCTCCAAATTGTGATTGATGAACTTTAGGTTAAAAATATGCGTATGGTTTGATGCGTTATGTGTTATGTTAAAATACTTTAGATTTCCTTAACAATGGATTAAGTTGGATTAAAAGATATTCTTATATGGTAAATATTTAATTTATTATTCATTATTGCACACGCGATATGCTCTTTACATGGATGTCTTAATTGCTCATAGTCAGCTTAAGAAGTGGACTTGCTGGTTGGTATCAGATGCGTCATTTATTCGTCAGCACTTGAACTCGTGGTTTGGTCTATCCACGAAAATAATTATTTTACAGTAGTAGTCCTCTACAAAGATTGTTCAAATTATGCCCCTGGGGTCAAATCTGGTGGCACCCCGAGGGGTCACATTCTTTATATAGACTTAAATAGCAAAGTTACTTTAAAGCTAGTAATGCCCCATGGGTCACATGGTTTATTTCAATTTTATTTGCAAAATGTCTTTAAAAATCTTCTCCCCTGAAACCGCAAGGCCCAGAGGTTTCATATTTGGTATGTAACATCCTCAAGTGTTCCTCTACAAAAGATGGTTAAAATTATGCCCCATGGGTCAAAACTGACCACACACCAGGGGTCACATGGTTTATATAGACTTAAATAGCAAAATGACTTTAAAAATCTTCTCCACTGAAATAGCAACGCCTAGAGGTTTCATGTTTGGTATGTAACATCCGTCTACAAATGTTGTTTAAATTATGCCCCTGGGGTCAAATCTGGTCACGCCCCGGGGGTCATATGGTTGATAAGACTTAAATAGCAAAATGACTTTAAAAATCTTCTCCTCTGAAGCGGCAAAGCCCACAGCTTTCCTATATTTGGTACATAACATTGCATAGTGGTCCTCTCCAAAGATTGTTCAAAGTATGCCCCTGGGGTCAAATCTGGTTGCACCCCGAGGGGTCACATGCTTTATATAGACTTAAATAGCAAAGTTACTTAAAAAATCTTTACCTGAAACCGCAAGGTCCAGAGGTTGTTCAAGATTGTGCATATTATGCCCCTGGGATAAAAATAAGCCACGCCGCGGGGATGCAAATTGCAATTGGGTTACAAGGTCTCAGGTGAGCATCCTAGGGCCATCAGGGCCCTCTTGTTTTTATATACCGGTATCTGATGTTTGAATATGTATTGGAAAACTCTGAATCTGTCCACAGACAAATAACACTACAAATGTCCTTTATTGCTTTAATTAATGGGTATATTAGTGGGACCCTAACTTACATCAGGCTGTCAACCAATTCCTATATTTCTATATTTTGGAAAGAAATCCTATATTTTAAAAAACCTATATTTCCTATATTTTCCAATATTAAAGAATCTGTTCCTATATTTTTACTCGTCTGAAATTGGTTCATGAACAGTATATCAAGAACCTATATGATGATTTTTTTCTCGCTCGCTTTGCTCACATCAAACTTAAATACTCCAATTATTGTTTGGTCATAGCATGCTTGTCTCAGTTGCCAATTGATTAGCTTGAACATGTTTAGAAAATGTTTCGTTCATTAAAACACAAGCTGTAAGACGTATTAGGCTAGAATATGATCCCATATTATACTTATAATGAAGTATTTTTACTTTAAAATTCCTATGTTTTGTCAAAAAAATCAGCAAAAAGTCCTATATTTTGGGTGAAAATATTCCTATATTGTTTCCATATTTTCTAGTGAACTTGGTTGACAGCCTGTTAAATGCAGGGCACAGTTTACTCTCTCACTCATAGGACCCTGGTTCAATCCAATGCGGACAGTTAGGGCGTTTTCACTTTAGAACACGAAACGTTTGCCACTACCAGTAGTTCACGTTTTCAGACACTCTAAAAAATTTTCAGTGTCTGAATATTTAGAGTCACAATCGTTTGAAATTGTTTGAAATTTGACTGCAAACATAGAATTTGTAATATTTTATTTAGTCATAAGTCATAAAAATAGTGACTAATTAATTATTTTGGCCAATTTTGCGGGTGTCCGAAAACATAGTGTCCAAAAACATAGAATAAATATGGTAAGGGACTCTCTTGTTAGTATTGTTATTTGCTATTGTGGTCTGTGTTTATTGTGGCATGCATTGTTTTATGTCCTGAGACTGAATGTTGAAGCAGTTAAAAACATGATGATGCTGCAAATTATATTTTGCAAGATCACACACAAGAGGGAAGATACTTATGAAAACCACTGGCCCTTCCTGTGAAACATTTAATGATAAACTTTAAAAGGATTTTTCTATGCCAATGGTCTGTCCGTAAACATAGATTTAATTAAATTCCTTTCCTGAAAGTGTCCAAAAACATTCTGATGATTTCGGAAAACATTGTGTACAAAAATATAGATAATGATAAAAATCATAATATAACTTTATACTTATTTGCAGATGCATGTCAGGATATACTACAGCAGCTGATGTCATGTTGGAAAAGAAATGAATTTAAAGAGAATACTTGCATGGAGGAACATGGAAAATTTGCAGCTTGCTTAGCAAAGCAAAAGGTAAACCTATAACTCTTCCTAACCATTTAAAGGGCATCTGGCAATGTCAACAAGATAGGCAGTTTGTTGTGCATGATCTCTTATCATATATTTAAATGCATTTGATATTTATTGAAAAAAGAAAATCTTCATCTCTTTACTTGCAGCCATACAAATGTAGTAAATTCTTTTGTGTATTATAATGAAAGTCTATATGAAAAAATACCATTTTGATTGTTGACATGAATGTACATGTACCAGTACATGTTGAATTGTTAATTATGTTATACGGTCCTGTGTATCTAAAAAGTTAATGTGATAGGTACATAGAGACAGTTGTTACTGCCAAAAGCAACAACAAAAAATACACATTTTTATTTATTGCAAAAAATTATTGCCAAGAACAAGTAGGTACGTTCCAAAGTAATTCTGCAGACATAATTATTCCCTTGATTTGCTTGAGGTTTATTCAGAACAAAGATTTTTTCATTAATTGAAAGCAAGATGCATGTTCGTACATTGTAACCAAGTTTGTTAATGCTGTGCCCCTATCAGGGGTATAGCGAAATCAATTGTCCGCATTACCAGGTTGTCCCAGAACGTGTACGGACAAGTGAAATATTGCCAAAATTTACAAAAATAATATTATTATTACTGTACATACGGACAAGCAGCAAATATCATTTGTCAAAAACTTACAAGTAAGGCAATATGAGTTTGCCACCCCTGCTCAGGTCAATGATAATCAGACAATAGGTTATATATTTTTAGCTCACCTGAGCAGGAAGTGCTTGGTGAGCTATTGGTATAGGGGACCTCTCCAGCGTCGTCCGTCGTCTATCGTCCGTCGTCTATCGTCCGTCGTCAATGTGCCGTCAACAATTTGGACCGTTATCGCGATAAAGACTACATTTTTTATTCAGTCTTGACCTAACTTGCACAGTTTGTGTAAGACCATAAAATCTCAGATGGGATTGTTATTGGGTCAGATCACACCAGTAACACCAGAGTTATTGTCCCTTTTTCATGCAAAAAAGTGCAAAAGTGCCCTTTTCCAACATATAGACTTTATTTTTCATCCAATCTTAACCAAACTTTCACAGTTTGTGTATGACCATCAGATCTCAACAGACATAAAAAATGAGCCAGATCGTGTTTCAAACGTTATTGCCCTTTGTTTGTAAAAAGTATACAAAAATGGACATTATTCAGGATAGAGAGAGACATTTTTCATACATTTTTCATCCAATCTTGCACAGTTTGTCTATGACCATAAGATTAAAGGTGAAGTCGAATATAAGCAAGATCTAACCAGAAACACCAGAGTTATTGTGAAAAAAATATGCAAAAATGGACATTATTCAGGATAGAGACTTCATTTTTAGCTCGACTATTCGAAGAATAGGTGACCTATCCTACTACCCCGGCGTCCGCGTCCACGTCTGAATTTGGTTAAAGTTTTTATTCAAAAGTCTTGTAACTTCAAAATTACATAAGTTATTCACTTCAAACTTGGCATATACCTTTGTGATCAACTCCAGTGTCAGGGGCAACATCCCTATAACTCTGTTTTGTATTTTTACAGAGTTATGCCCCTTTTCACATAGATTTTCTGGTTAAAGTTTATATTCAAAAGTTGTGTAACTTCAATACTATAAAAGCTATTCACTTGAAACTTGGAATATATCTTTGTCATCAACTCCAGTATCAGGGTAAACATTCCCCATAACTCTATTTTGTATTTTGACAGTGTTATGTCCCTTTTTTCACATAGATTTTCTGGTTAAAGTTTATATTCAAAAGTTTTGTAACTTCAAACTACATAAGTTATTCACTTGAAACTTGGAACTAACCTTTGTCATCAACTCTAGTATTAGGGGCAACATTACACATAACTCTATCTTGTATTTTGAAAGAGTTATGCCCCCTTTTCACATAGATTTTCTGTTTAAAGTTTATATTCAAAAGTTTTGTAACTTCAAGACTACATAAGTTAATCACTTGAAACTTGGAACTAACCTTTGTCATCAACTCCAGTATCAAGGGCAACATTCCCTATAACACTGTTTTGTATTTTGACAGAGTTATGCCCCTTTTTCACATAGATTTTCTGGTAAAAGTTTATATTCAAAAGTTTTGTAACTTCAATACTACAAAAGCTATTCACTTGAAACTTGGAATATACCTTTGTCAAAAACTCCAATATCAGGGTGAACATTCCCCATAACTCTAGTTTTTATATTGACAGAGTTATGCCCCTATTTCACATAGATTTTCTGGTTAAAGTTTATATTCAAAAGTTTTGTAACTTCAAAACTACATAAGTTATTCACTTGAAACTTGGAACTAACCTTTGTCATCAACTCTAGTATCAGTGGCAACATTACACATAACTCTATTTTGTATTTTGACAGAGTTATGCCCCTTTTCACTTAGATTTTCTGTTTAAAGTTTATATTCAAACGTTTGGTTACTTCAAAACTACATAAGTTATTCACTTGAAACTTGGAACTAACCTTTGTCATCAACTCTAGTATCAGGGGCAACATTACCCATAACTCTGTTTTGTATTTTGACAGAGTTATGCCCCTTTTTCACATAGATTTTCTGGTTAAAGTTTATATTCAAAAGTTTTGTAACTTCAAAACTAGATAAGTAATTCACTTGAAACTTGGAACTAACCTTTTTCATCAACTCCAGTATTAAGGGCAACATTCCCTATAACACTGTTTTGTATTTTGACAGAGTTATGCCCCTTTTTCACATAGATTTTCTGGTAAAAGTTTATATTCAAAAGTTTTGTAACTTCAATACTACAAAGTTAATCACTTGAAACATGGAACTAACATTTGTCATCAACTCTAGTATCAGGGTCAACATTACCCATAACTCTGTTTTGTATTTTGATAGAGTTATGCCCCTTTTTCACATAGATTTTCTGGTTAAAGTTTATATTGAAAAGTTTTGTAACTTCAAAACTAGATAAGTTATCCACTTGAAACTTGGAACTAACCTTTGTCATCAACTCTAGTATCAGGGGCAACATTACCCATAACTCTATTTTGTATTTTGACAGAGTTAGCCCACTTTTTACATAGACTTTGTTTTTAAAGTTGTTGTTCCAAAAATGTATAAACTTTACAAGGCTTCACTTAAAAGTTTCGTATTTTATCAAATTTATGCCCCTTCCACTATCCAAAATATGTACCAACTGAAATACTTCGAATAGTCGAGCGCGCTGTCCTCTGACAGCTCTTGTTCATCCAATCTTCACCAATCGTGTACAGTTTGTCTATGAACATAAGACTACAGGTGAAGTAGAATATAAGCATGATCGGGTCAGAAACACCAGAGTTATTGTCCCTTGTGTTTGCAAAAAAGCATCAATAAGTTATCAATGATTGGCTTGCACACATGATTTTTGATTCAATGTTGACCAAACTTACACAGTTTGCACATGACCATAAAAATTGATTGATAAAATTTGATTTCCAACAGTTGCAAGACTTGCGTGCAGTTATTTGTACATGCAACTTTGATGTCTTCAGAGCCTGCATTGAGGTAGAAAGACCCTAATGGGACTTTTTTCAGACCTTGATTTTCTTCTTATCTTTGATAATTAAATGTATTATGAGACTAAACTGTGAAATATAAACAAAATCTAACCACACGTTTCGACAAAAAATGTGATTTTTCTTATAACCCCTCATTTTTCTACTTCAACCTAAAATTCTGATGGGGTACACTTACAAAAATGACTGACATATTGCCAAAATGTAATTTATTTATTCCCGAATAGCTTTGATTTATACGTTAACGGTGTATCTTATGAAAAAGTATAACAAACATAAGTACTAAAGTTGACCAACAATACTTATTACAGTAAATTTGGCTAAGCATATGGTAAAAAACAACAGATTTCATTAAAGTAAAAATACGCCAAACACCAATTATTGTATTTTTTTTTACTTTTATTTCATAGTATGTCAAAATCAGTAATACCAAATTATAATATAACCTTATCTGAGAGGAAAAGGGTATAAATTGACATAGGTTCACCACAAAAATCTCAAGGTATAACATTTGGACTGAAGCAACCCTATGTTATAAAACAAATATGAAAAATAAGACAACGTCGCTGTTCTGCGAAAATCTCGTACATCAAATTTGGCTTGAAAACGTTTGTTCGCGCTTGTTATGGTTCAAAATCAATATCATATTCTGCAAAAATACCGGAGAAAATAGCCAATGGGATAGGTGTTAACTGATCATATGACAAAATCTCGAACGTTCGTTGGTGCAATTTTTATATCTGCGAAAACCTCGTATAAATTGTTTTCCGTACGAATGGACATTGGACTTGTTTAAAAGAGGGAAATTATAATAAAACGGTGAGTATAACGTATGTTTTTGGTTGGAACATGTATTTGTGATACAATATATTGATGCCGCATGATCTTATTTGCAGGAAATGTTTTATTTTATGTTAAAACAAGTATGGTAGTCGTTGTTTTGGTTTTGTTGACAAGTTTTGCTTGTTATTTAATAGTGATGTATAGTTGAATCTTCCAAGATATTACACAAAACAGTCATACGATATAATTTAATTGATCGTGTTTATCTAAAAAAGGGCAATGCTGCAAAATACAACAATAGCAGTGAAAAAAAAACTTATACGAGATTTTTTCCCATGATGAAATAGACTGCTGACGAATTTTATACGAGCAAATCGCACATATTCTTTATTCGAAATATCACAATTCTTATCAATTCCAGCTTAATATATAATTGAAAATACATGCACTTAACCTAAAATGGACTGCACTAGTCTGAAAACCATAATCACATTGTTGTTTTATACGGACATATTAAGGCATTAACTTTGTTATATTTATTGTGCATGGACAATTCAATATTTCAAATGTTTACTAAACATAATTATCTAATTAGATGTATTGTTGTTGTAGTGGTATATCAAGTGCAGTCAGCGTACCATTGGAATAGTGGACCCACACACCTTACTGCCTCGTGGGAATGAAAGTGCTCATTCAAAAGTGTATGAAATATTTTGCTCGAACAGTCTGTTAAGTCACTTTTCTTCTGAACTCAATGTAACTTATTTACTTTAAAATGTCAAGTAAGTGGTTACGAAATAAAACTGACCCAGGTTGTAAACCTGTGAACATTTGTAAACTTGTACAAAATCGAGAACGTGGACAATACAATGTGAATGGTCGACAGTTCAGTTTTCTACAGGACGCCTATTATTCTCTTTACAGTGAAACAACGCCAAGATATATATACGTTGAAAATCGCAATGGAACATGTGAATTTGTTGAAATGAAATTCCACCCATTCTGCGTGAACGGCTGTTAAAAAAGCACACTATGACGTCTCGTGGAAAACGTATAGTGCAGATGGCACTTATGAATAACATTAAAAAGTGTACTGACATAAACGTCTCCAGTGAGCCAGAAAAACAACCTACCGTTGAAACATCCACTTATCATATTCAAGGCACGACCGTGATAAACGTTGATAGTCTTTTGCGTTGCAATGAAAGTTCTTTGAGTGATACGGATAACAGCGATGATGAAAAATGCGCCGCCAACACTCCAAATGATCCTGAACTGTTGGGATCTGAGAATGTCAATATGGATAGTGATGTATTGTGTGATTCCGATGATTCGGTAAAGGATCCGGACTGGAATTTGAAAATAGAACGCAAACGCAACAGCTTACCTGTTTCATCTGAATCAGAGTGCAGTGACTCTAGTTCAAAACCAAGAAAAAAGGTTAAAAAAAAACGAATTCAAAAGCCAATAAAAAGAACCTCTCAAACACATACGCAAAAAATCAGCCAGAATAGCGAAATCACCCACAGTAACCTAACAAAACAGACACCTGCTCATAATGACGCAGGATTAAATGAAATAAACGGTATCAGTAGAGTAGATATGGAGATGGAATTAGACCTAAAGAAGAGGTGGCCACAGAAACAGTGATGCAAAGTAGTGAACGTGGAAAAAAGAAGGCAAAGAAAGGAAAGGGCAACCCCGACACATGGCTAAAGAATGTGAACAAGAAACTACGAATGGTCGGAAAGGCGTATAAAGGTGTTAAAAATGTTGATGGAAAGAAGACTCACTGCGTAGAGAAATGTGAAAGAATCCAGAGCGAACGGAAATGCACTAAACGTTGCAGGGCTACTAGAAAATGCTTTGATATCAGCGACACATTCCGGCAAGAAGTTTTCGAAGCCTTCTGGAGTAGAATGGATTGGGGGGAAAAGATGAACTATGTAACCAGTCAAGTAAGTAGGTGTGAAGTAAGGGGAAAACGGGAGTCCGGTAGACGAAACTTCACGTACAGATATTACTTTAGGGTTGATAATGAAAAGTATCTCGTGTGCAAAGATTTCTTCTTGTCTACCTTAGGGATTGGAGAATACACGGTTTACGATTGGTTGAAAACTACGAATGATCACGGGCTTCCACGAGAAAATCAAAGGCAGGAAAGGATAAGAGTGGGCAATGAAGGGGTAGATGTGGGCATGAAGTTCTTGGAGGCGTTACCCAAAATGCCCTCACATTATTGTAGATCAACGTCTACAAAGGTTTATCTAGAACCAGTTTTTACGTCATTTGCAGATTTGCACCACGTATATACAGAGCACTGTATTGAAAAAGGTCAAAAGGCAATAGGCAGAAAGGCTTTGCAGAAAATATTTGATGAGATGAACTTGTCTTTATTCAGGCCAAAAAAGGATCAATGCGATGTGTGTGTTGGTTACGAGACCAAAAACGTCAGCGAAGAAGAATACACCCTTCATATTCTCCGCAAAGATGGAGCAAGAGCCGAAAAGGAAAATGACAAGAAGATAGCGCAAGAAAATGAGAAAGTGACAGTGATCACCATGGATGTCCAGAGTGTTTTGTTGTGCCCGAAAGTAGAAGCCTCCGCAATGTATTACAAAACAAAATTGTCGTGCCACAATTTCACGCTTTACGACATGACGTCCAGGAATGTTAAATGTTACTTTTGGCATGAGGGTGAGGGTGGCTTAATGGCAAACTCCTTTGCCTCGTGCGTAAAATGACTACATTGAGGAAACACTCAAATGTAAACCACAGACGGAAGAAATCGTAGTCTTCAGTGATGGCTGCGGCTATCAAAATCGAAATGCTACGATGGCAAATACATTGTTGCGACTCGCAGTTAAACACAAAGTTACAATAACGCAAAAATACCTTGAGAAAGGCCACTTCCATCTTGGTGTACACCCAGATGGAAGTGGATAGTGTCCATAGCACAATCGAGCGTTCTGTCCATCGAAGGGCAATTTACTGTCCGGCCAATTATGTGGAACTAATCAAGGCTGCCAGACCGAACCACCCATACCAGGTCATATACCTGGACCACACATTCTTTAAAGACTATAACAGTTTGCGTTTTTACGACACTATACGTCCAGGAACCAAGATTGGAGATCCTGTTGTCACAGATGTACGAAGCCTAAGGTACTTACCTGAGGGCACCATTCACTACAAGCTGTCATATTCCGACGAGTATTGTGACATCCCGAAACGCAGAATGCTCCCACAGTGACAGGGAGAGAACATGTGGAATCGCTGTGCACTGGGCCCATTAGTATCAAAGACACCAAGTTTGCTCATTTGCAGCAATTGAAGGCCGTTATACCTACAGATTACCACGGCTTTTACGACAAACCTTTGCATGGCAAATAAGTGTGCTTCAGCAGCAGTGTACCTGACGGTTTATAATAGAACAAAACTATTAATGTTTTATTGCACTCTCATTTAATTGACGTGTAATCTTGAACATTCGGTCTATGCTTCTTAAAACTGATCAGATTCAAATTTGTATTGAGTTTAAACTTAAGACGCATTGCGGTTTTATACCATTAATAATAATTATCTCTCTCACAGTGATCTTAGCATCATGTACACCCCTGAGGCGGATATTTGTTCAATAGTGCCATATAAATCGCCAATTATTACGTTAACATTTTTGTTGAATATGATCTTCTACGGTATAAAGTTGATTAGTTTTATGTTTGTAAACAGTTACATGTAGTAGCATTTCATTGTTATGAGAACGTATCCAACTTATTTGCTGTAGTTGTTGGTTTGGGTATAGGGATATTCTACTTCTTAGTGCTCACTGTTTATAGTTAGAAAAAATTAATACTTACTTGAAGTTTAGTATTCCAATGTATCAGATTTTAGTCCAATGGTATCGTATACCTCACTCATTGAGATTTTATTTTGTTTTAAATACAAAACTGTCAATAATATCTATTTACTTGTTTGTTTGATATGACCTGCTTTGATATATAGTTTGTAAAAAGCATTTTAAAAGTTGATAAATTTCACGTTTGTATTACTGTAAACAGTTACATGCAGAAGCATTTCATTTTTATGAAAACGTATTGAAATTATTTGCTGTTGCATTGGGTATTCGATTTCAATTTCTTAGAGATCATTGTTTATTGTTAGAAAAGTTTTATTTTTGTTCGCTGTTATTAAATTTACTGTTAATTTATAGCTATATTGTTATTGGTAGTATTCAATCCTCGATCTAATTTTTCCAGGACTTTTCAAGTTAAGTGGCAACCCTGACGGTATCTGTTTTATGACAACAACTTAAATTTATGTTTGTAATGGTAGTTTTGTAACGGAAAATTCTTGTGTAATAGTAATTATGGACAAAAAAGGAGAAATGGACCTGATCTAAATTCCGGAACATCTCGTACAAAAAAGTTGAGAAAAAATAATAAAAGTGAAAAACACGTAAGTGAAGAATTAGCTAAGCCATACATTATCAATGGTTGGTGGTAGGTTGGTAATATAGCGTATAGTTCATTTAAGAATATGTGAAAATATTTTTTCTTCTGTCAACTTTTGAACAAAATTGTTACTTTCTTTCACTCTCCTGAAAAGTTACCAAAATCGACTTACGCGAATTTCGCAGAACAGCGACGACAAGTAAAAAAGCAAATATTTTCCTTCTATCTTAAAATATTTTTTTTCTCTTATAATTATAATCTATTAGCAGTATCGATATTAAATGAATTATTTTTTCATAAATGTTAAAGAAATAGTGTTTTGTGTAAACATTTTAAATACAAATGTAACTAGCTGAGGTTCACATATCCTTGGTTACCAAATTCAGAAAAATAATAAACATTTTTCTATAAGTGTGTGTTTCAAAAATTCAATGGACATTTTCATTACATTGGGTTAAAAAGTTTTTAAAAAAATGGCAAATCTGTGTGATAACTTCATCAAGACTCTTCTTGACGCTTGTGACTATTGGTAAAATGTCACTGTTTTTGGATAAAAAGGTGTCTCTTAGAACATTCTCATCATTTTGCCGATACATAATTTTCAGATGCTTTTTACAGCGGTAGATCTCGTCAAAATTCCTCAGTCGAACAGGCCCAAGTTTACACAATGAACAGTATTTTAAATTATCCAACAGAACACCAAACTCAATCACCTGACGTCCCGCTCTCCACCCATCTCGACTGACTATTTTTCCAAGTTTTTGGTGTGAATGAATGTTATTTCACAGCAAGGAGCACGTATCTCCTTTACGCAGATATGTTTTTATATACGAATAATTATGTTCAATAATACTAATAATCCTTGAACGTTTATTTATAACTATTTTAACTTAAGTGTAAGGAAATACACCAGAAATATCGTGAAAATGTCATGATTAAATGTAAACAGAAATTCCCAACAATGACGTCATTTGAAGGTATTCCCCATATCAGAGTACCTTGTTTTTCTTCAAACTACATTTTTACTTTCATCTTTAATGACAAATAAGGATTTATTTCACACATTTAATTGAAAATAACTCAACATTCGAAAAGTTATGTTTATTTCGCAAAAATAATTTCTGTTTCGGATCAGATCGATTAGATTTACGGTAAGTGGCGAATGGGCCGAAGTTAACCGATATTTCGCGAGTATTTCCGAAGTCATTAGGATCTTTCTACCTTAACATCATTTATCATCATTGGAAAGAAAATTATCAAAGAAAAAGCAAAACTTGACCTTATAGCACAGCCATCGCAATTATCGCATTGCAACTAGTTTTCCAAAACTGTTTGCGAAAAAGACATCAAAATCTACTGTTTGTGCATTTTCCAAAATTGTCAATGACTTAATGAAAAAGGGTCAGATAAGAATATCGAGAAAAATGATTTGAGAACCATTAGCAAAAAAACGCACATCCACTACCCAACTCATACTTTAGTTAGCCCATTGCACTTACCGATGTTTTAAATAAAACTTGATCCAACACCCACTGTGTATTGTTCAGATACCTTAACTTTCAAACCTGTCACAACAGTATGGTCTTCATCTGTACCAGTTCTCAGGTGAGCGCTTTGGGCCATCATGGCCCTCTTGTTTTTTTTTGTCTAGTCAATATAATTATATATATAATTATACATGTACATATAACATTTTTTGAAACTTTCTCTATAAGTTTTGTATACTGGTACCGTACGTGTACTTTTAATTTGTTTGCAATTGCATGTACATGTATTTACAATAAATTATCACCATGGTTAGGCAGTTTGTCCTGTGCATGACCTATATTGAATTCCTCAGTTAAATGCCAAGGTTACCATAAGAATAAATTGCAGCTTGTCCATACTATATGTACATCATGTATAATACATTATTTGATAATATGTAGATGTGTAGCTAGTTCAGGCTACACATACCTGTACAACTTGCATGCATTATTAGCTCGACTATTCACCGAATAGTCTGAGGTATTCTGCTCACCTGTTCGTCGGTGTCACCATAATGCTCTGGTTAAGGCAGAGGACCAATTAAGGCATGTACACTCGTAAATTAGGCACACAAATTTGGAAGATATGCGGAAAAAGTTAAAATTTGGGTGTCCCAGAGAAATTAAAATGTGGGTGTACATTTACGCACTTTGTCCCATTTAAGCGTATATAACGTCATAATATTTTGACTGGTAGACAGAAGGCGACAGAATTTTCTATAGGCGTGTCTACCTTAATGTGCAGTTTATACGAGGGTTGTTTGGGAAGTTTGTGTAATTCATAATTAGTGTTGTAATTACTGGACTGAATATGATGAAATGTTAATAGTGTCAACTCGTAAATAATATAAACTAAGCATATACTAGTAAACAATGATCAATCGTATCATTTGTCGTCAAATGGTATCCTTAGCAACGCTATATAAACCATCGGACGCACGCCAAAATGATGACATTTTCAACAAAAGGTATTCGACAGAATGCAACATTTTATTGGTTTAAGTTTACAAGCAAACCAAATTCGTCATGTTAAAATACAACATCCTGGCGTAATTTCCGTTACGCAAAAAGTTGTTTTCATCATCTGTCACTGAAATAAAAGCTGTTTGTTGGTCTGCCTGGGCAACAGTTGCCACGTCATGACGTCAACTGGAGATATTGGATTACTGAGCGTCATCGGATTATGTGCTTGACTTAAAAAAGCGCCAGTAGAAACAATCAAAATGATTCAAACGTGCAAATATTCAAAAGATATTAATTAACCTCTGATATATAAATGGCATAAACTGTCCTGATGGATTGCACTGTGTGCTCATGTGGATTTCATAACGGTCCCCGAATCCTCCGTGTTATCCTCCACGACCAATGGTTTGAAATGATCAATGATCTGACGTTGGTAGCCAGGCTAATTTAGTCAAAAATGGATGGAACTCATACACACAGACATACAACAAGTGGATTTACAGAGACTAGAATTGCATTGCGATTGTCGGAGATTATGTGCATCGAATGCTGGATCTAAACGACGCTTGCCGAGCCTCTGACGTTGTATTGACTGACTGCGTGCGCCGAGTGGCATATAGTGACAATATTTGAAGTGTTGTGACTTTTTTATTTATCAGTGTATTTCTTAGATATTTTAAAATGATGATAACATATAAATGAAGTTTCTTTGAGAGTAGAGTTTATTATATTATCTTTAAAATGAACAAGAACATATGTAAATTACACGTACTTACCGAACAACCCTTGTATGTTCAGTAGTTGACAATAAACGTCTTAAACTGTTCAGAAGTCTTACTTGTAACATTATTGTATTCAAATGTTGTTGCTACATTATTAAAGATTACTTTTATAATACTATGTTCCACATATTGTAATGTTTTGTTGGATGTAAATTAACCACCACTTATTTACACAGAGTGTACATTTATCCCCATAAATTCTGGATAGAGAGTACATTTACTCCCAAAATGCATACATTTACCCCCAGAACAAAAGCTTATCTGGAGCACAGGGTTAAGGTTTGCATGTGCAGCAAGTACATATCTCTGTTACTGCTACAGATATTAAATTGAAACTTCACACATGCCTTCGGGGTCATTATGTGAAGTCACTGACTAAGGCCCACATAACTATGACCTGCAATTTAGCAGAATTATGCCCCCTTTTATATGCCCGTTTGAAAAACCAGGTCCCTAGGTCCAAGGTCAAGGTCACAATTCAAAGTCAAATTTAAGATATAAATCCTTGACACTTTGTCTGGAACATAACTTTGTCCAGCATTGATAGATTTTCAAATTACTTGGTAGAATTGATAAGCATGGTGAGACGGAATGTCTTGCGCAAGAACCAGGTCCGTATGTCCAAGGTCAAGGTCACAATTCAAATTCAAAGGTCAAATATAAGAAATCAATCCTTAACACTTTTTCTGAAGCATATCTTTGTCCAGTATGGATGGATGTTCAAATAACTTGGCAGGAGTGACAAGCATAGTGAGTTGGAGTGTCGCGCGCAAGAACCAGGTCCCCATGTCCAATGTCAAGGTCATAATTCAAGGTCAAAGGTCAAATTTAAGAAATCAATAAATAAGATTTTGTCCGGAGCATATCTTTGTTTAGTATGAATGGATTTTCAAATATCTTGGCAGAAGTGACAAGCATGATAAGACAGAGTGTCGCGTGCAAAAAACAGGTCCGTAGGTCCAAGGTCAAGGTCACAATTCAAGGTCAAAGGTCAAATTAAGAAATCAATTCTTAACACTTTGTCTGGAGCATAACATTGTCTAGCATGGATGGATTTTCAATTAACTTGGCAGAAGTGACAAGCATGGTGAGAAGGTGTGTAGCGCGCAAGAACCAAGTCCCAAGGTCAAGGTCAGAATTCAAGGTCAAAGGTGAAATTTAAGAAATCAATCCTAAACATTTTGTCTGGTACATATCTATGTACAGCATGGATGAAATTTCAAATAACTTAGCAGAAGTGACAAGCATGGTGAGACGGAGTGTCGCTTGCAAAACCAGGTCCATTTGTCCAAGGTCAAGGTCACAATTGAAAGTCAAAGGTCAAATATAAGACATAAATTCTTAACACTTTGTCCAGAGCATATCTTTGTCCAGTATGGATCGATTTTCAAATAACTTGGCAGAATTGACACCCGTGGTGAGTTGGATCCAGGTCACAGTATGGAGTATACCTGGTAACTTTGTCCAGCATGGATGGATTTTCAATTAACTTGTCAGATGTGACAAACATGGTGAGAAGGCGTGTAGCGCGCAAGAACCAAGTTCCTAGGTCCAAGGTCAAGGTCACAATTCAAGGTCAATGGTGAAATTTAAGAAATCAATACATAACACTTTGTCCGGAACATATCCTTGTCCAGTATGTATGGATTTTCAAATAATTTCGCAGAAGTGACAAGCATGGTGAGTCGGAGTGTGGAGTGCAAGAAACAGGTCCCTATTTTCAAATCACTTAGCAATAGTGAAAAGCATGGTGAGGTGGCATGTCACACGCAAGAACCAGAACCATAGGTCCAAGGTCAAGGTCACAATTCAAGGTCAATCGTTAAATATAAGAATTCAGACCTTCACATTGTCCGGAGCATATCTTTGTTTGGCATGAATGGATTTTTTAATATATCGTCTTCATTACAGATTTAAGTATATATATGGAATAATTTGACCTCAACTCACCACTCAGAGAAAGGCCTTGGAGATGAATTAGATGCACAAATACCATGACTCTACCTTATTAGTTTTTTATTTGTTTCTCTTTTTTACCCCCAAAAAGCTGCTTTGACGGGCGTATCTTTGTGACCATGGCACTCTTGTTGTACTTAGAAAAATCAGGTTAAAGTTTGCCTGCAACAACTTCATATCTCTATATATACTACAGATATTCAATTGAAACTTTACACATGTCTTCAGGGTCATTATATAAGGTTACTCACCAAGGCCCATAATTGTGACCAGTATTTTAGCAGAATTATGCCCCTTTTATGTACTTAAAACAGTTCAGGTTAAGGTTTGCGTGAAAGTACATATCTCTGTAACTACTATAGCCATTCAGTTGAAACTTCACACATGTCTTAGGTGTCATCATGTCAGGTCACTGACCAAGACCCACCACTCTGACTTGCAATTTAGCAGAATTATGCCCCTTTTTTTACTTTACAGGTTAAAGTTTGCGTACAACAACTTCATATCTCTACTACATATATTCAATTAAAACTTCACACATGTCTTCAGGGTCACTAACCAAGGCCCATAACTCTGACAAAGAGGTATGAATAGTCGAATTTGGAGTCCTGAGACAGCTCTTGTTTGATCTTATTATTACTAAATGCACTCGTTTATTACCTACTATATCCTTCTTCTTTCCTTAGCAAGTTTTAGTTCATATTATTCAGAAAATTTCATCTTCTACTGGTAAATAATCTGAAATTACCTTATGTTGCTGAAACATAATAAATACTACCTTGATAGGGCCAATAAAAGAAAGGCAGCATTTGGCAGCAGAAGATTCTCTGCAATTTCTCCAGAAGTGTTTTACGATTCCATAAATTATTTTATCAAAGCCGTGGACAATGCAGGAAGCATTTTAATTTCTCTGACTGAGGCAGGAGCATAGTTGACAAATTTATTACAAACCTGATTACTGCGGTAGGTCGGGGCATAAATATGATGATTGATTTGTTGATACGCACATAGGCTTGGTATGATTAAACTTGCGGATGCTTTTCCCCATCCATCGCTGTGTTATGTAGTAAAGATTTCCGAGGCAATCCCCACGTTTTTATATCAGCTGACAGTGAATTATGGTTCCCACCATGATACCCACAATAACTCATCGACAGTTTTTATCAATTTCCCAATGCAGTCTCATTGGTTGTCATAATTTCCAATATTTGAGTTGTCTGAATCCACTAATCATCATTTTTCACAGCTTGCTAGAAGTTCTACTACCATTTCATCATTAGGTTCTAAAGTATGCATTTCGGCATAGCTATTGCTGCTATGCTAGAAATTCTACCTACATTTGTCCATTAGGATCTAAAGTATGCATTTCGTCACAGCTAATGCTGCTATGCTAGAAATTCTACCAACATTTGTCCATTAGGTTCTAAAGTATGTAATTGCTGACGTGACTAATTCATGTATTTTCTATTTTAAATGACATTCAGAGTGATGAAATATATACATTATGTATTATTTACTATACATTATGTATTATTTACTATATATGTATTTTTTTGATAAATCAGATTGGTCTCTTCTGGTATTAATAATTTATTGCATGTTTTAATTACTGATTTTCAATTTGTCTCTGTGTCTTTCTGTTGATATATAACATTCATCTTTATAAATTTATTTGAATGTTTACTTAGTTGCATCTTCATACAATTAATTCTGTAAAATGTGTTACATCTAAAATAATAATTAAGTAAATTCTTCAAATAATATGTTTTGTAAAATTGGTAACATGTTTTAAGCCATAAAGTTTGTAAAATTGGTTTTATATTCCAACAAAACTACTGTAAAACTAAAATAAATACATCTTCAAACAAAATATCTGTAAAATTGATTACATTTTTCAAAAGATTTACATTCTGTGAATTCAGTTACACCTTCAGTTTAGATCAGTTTTGTTTAAAAAAAATTGTAATAATTATATAATATATATAATAAATAGTTCTATCTTAAAACAATAAATTTTCAAATAAAAAAATTCATTAACATTGGCCAAGCATGTGTAAGTAGACTTTTTATGATTAATGTTGAAGAAAGATTATTTGTGGGGTGTCGTGGGAAAACAGGGCTTAATGCATGTGCTTTAAGTGTTGTCCCGGATTTGCATGTGCAGTTCCGTTAGGCTAATCCAGGACGGCACTCTCTGCTTTCGTGCTATTTTCTGTTTCAAGGAAGTCTCTTCTAAACATAAATCCACTGTAGGCGGAAAGTGCCATCCCGAATTGCCTGTGCGGACTGCACAGGCTAATCGATCGATCCTTGACGACACTGTCTTAACACACATGCGTTAAGCCTGGTTTTAACAAGGCAAGCCTCATTTGTACAATGATAGAATAAATATAGGCGTAAAATCAGGCCTTTTTCTCTAAGCCTTGCAGGTCAGAATAGCTGACCCATTCCCAATGCAAAATATGGTTGTTTTTTCCCAATTCAAACATAAATTCCCCTTCACTACAGAATTGATAACAATCTTGAGGAAAAGTACATCAAGAAATATTTAGAGAACAAAAACATGAAAAATCGCAATGACATTTGGATATATAATGCAATTTTATCAACTAAGCAATGGTAATTGATACTGACTAAAAGATTTATCTGTACATTCTTTTCCGAATTTGGCTAATTTTATGTTGAGAAATTCCCTATGTCAAACAAGGTACTTTTTCCCCCCAAACAGTCAGAAAAATGCCCGGTAAAATAAAAAGTGTTATGCAAAATAATTAGTGTTATTTTGAAAAAAAAAAACTCATGCATAAACCTACTTTGGTAGGAGTCATCAATATTAGTCATCAATCAAATGCGGCATAAACAAGACGTTAAGTGTTCAACAAAAGGGTAGTTTTGATTATTTCAGAAATGGTTTTTTTCCTCTAATGGAAATGGTGTGTTCAACATGGGATGCTCAAAAGCCCACTTTGTTAAACTAAATGTTCGATGCAGTGAGTGGTCCTAAACCTGTTGGGATTTATCATCTAACGTTAAGCTAATTATATGAAGTTCTTCATTGGCTCGAAATGATTGGAACATGATTTCTCTGCATGCATGTCCGGCTTGTACCGGTATATAGCTTTTACGGGTAGGTTCGATTGCAGTAAGACATTATTGTGATTTTTAAAGGGACCAGTTCACAGATTGGCAAATTGACAGTTTTCAACATTTTCGACCAAAAACATTATATATAAACAAGCCCATTACCACTTTTGACAAAGAAATATATTGGAAATATAGTGTCGTTTATATAAAATCATCAATTGAAATGGACACAATTATAAAGCGTTTGTAACGCATTTCATCTTTTTTTGGAAACACGTGTATTACGTAAAAATTCACTTCACTTATTGTACGTCAAAATGGCGGGTGGATAGCGCGACAGTTTTTTTATCCCAGCGGTCGTTGGTTCGAGTCCCAGCGGTCGTAGGTTCAAGTCCCAGCGAAGGCAATTTTTTTAATTGTTGTTATTTTCTTTATATAATATGTGGCGTGTCGTGGGAAAACCGGTCTTAATGCATGTGCGTAAAGTGTCGTCCCTGATGAGCCTGTGCAGGCTGATCCAGGACGGCACTTTCCGCCTACAGTGGATTTATGTTTAGAAGGGATGTCCCTGAAACCGAAAATACCATAAAAGCGGAAAGTGCCGTCCTGGATTAGCCTGTGCGGACTGCACAGGCTAATCCGGGATGACACTTTACGCACATGCATTAAGACCGGTTTTCCCACGACGTGCCTCATATTTGTTCTTGGTTAGTCCAACTGCTTTATTTTTTACGTTTAGACATTAAATAAAATTTCCCAAAATTACGAAAATCTGTGCACAAGTCCATTTAATATCTTTTTGGGATCGTGTGTAGGCACAGTTAAAGGAATCTATTAACAGATTGGCAGATTGACAATTTTCAAAATGTTTGTCGCAGATTCCATAAAGAAAGGTACAATATATATAAAGAAGCAAAATAATGCTCTTGCCACAGATATATATATTGGGAATTTGTATATAACATGTTTTTGTGTTAGTCCATATGTTTTTGAAGCAAAGACATATTTTGACATTTTAAAACATACAAAAATCTGTTAATAAGTCCCTTTAAACTGTGAATTAGTCATTGTTCAATATATTTGCAGTAACTGATTGTCTATTTACAGAAAGGCAAATATTTTATGTTTGATTATACTAGGTGTTCAGTGTTGTTTTTTTTTCACCTTTGGGCGAATGGTGGTGGGGCTCTTCAGATGGGGAATTTTATGGCAAAAGGGGATTTTGTTGTTTAGAAAAGCATTTTAGTAAATTTACATGTATATATTCTACTTTATTATAAAACATTAATCAATTGTTTTGCTAAAAATAAGAACTTAAATTTTGCTTTAACTTGGTTTGATAAAACGTTGCTGGGATTGTTTACCAAAATTCCTCTATCTTAGTCAATTTTTGTCTGATTTGGGTCAATTTTTGTCAAAATAAAGCTTACATTCTGAGAGGAATTTTGAGGTCGATATTGGGAAAAATATATACTTTTTAAGCAGGGGAATGGGGACGAATTTCGGTCCCAAATTGGCCCTAATAAAACACTGTCAGTATATCTTAATGATACTCATAGAATGGTGTCAATGTGACTGTTATGTAATAATGATACGAGTGTCATAATTTTCCGAAAACTTAAAATAATTTCTCTTACATTAAGAAAGTACATGCATTTATATGATGTTAAGTATGCCAACACCTAAGTCAGCTGGAGAATACGAAGGGAAATACATGTACAGTGATGTTGACATTTAAAGCTTTATTGCTTTTCCCTCTTGCAAATTCCTTCAAGCCATCTTGATTTGTCAAAACAACAACAATAACATGGCCACCATGTGGTTGGTTTAGCATTCTTTATATACCTCTATGTAAAACTAAACATATCCCGTGGCAATCATGAATGGTAGCAAATTTGTTCAAGCCATCTTGTATGGTTGAACAAAAACATTGCTCTGCTGCAAGGTAGTTTTCCGGTATGCAGCAGCTCCGTGCCATGTTTGCTCAAACTCAGGTGAGCGATCCAAGACCTTCATGGCCCTCTTGTTTCTGTTGTTCAGGCCGAGATTGAGGCCCGTATCAAGGCCAGCGAGCAGACAGAACTGGGAGGCGTGGAAGGCGAGGAGCGGTTAAACTCCACCATAGCCAACAAGCTGCTGAAAATGTACCCGCAACCTCCGTATGAAGTCACCATAACACATGGTAAGTATTGAGGAGCAGAGTAAGTAAATAGTGGTTGCTAATAATTTGTTTTGGGATCTTGAAGTTGGGTTGCTAGATTGTATGTTATTTGGATTGAATAAAGCTTTGAAAGTAAATCATGGTATGGTCATGGATAATCACCCTACTAGTATGTTAGTAGTTGGCATTGTTTGTGAACAACATTTGATCATGTTTTGTTTCATGGAGTTGAATGTGTTGTCATTATATTTATAATAGAATGCTTAAAAATAAATAATACCATGATACAAATCATATATGCAGATCTGAAGCTGAATAATGATGCACCATTTCCTTACTTTTGTTCACACTTGTCAATGAATCATTGGCATCCAAAAGCAATATTCTGTGTCGCTAATAGAAACAATGCAGGTAGCTTTTAGTTTAATTAATGAAATACATGTAATAATTTGTATTTGAATTTGTACTTATTATATCTTATTGGAGCAAGATCTTGTGCAAAGCATGAGCCCTTATAGCTAACACAGAAATATGCTGTATCAAACGTTCATGAGCTTTCTGATACCTTTGTCAGGTGAGCGATAATGGGCCACATTTGCTCTCTTATTGTTTTATATTCTTTAAATCCTCTTAAACATCGTATTTATTTATTTATATTTCAGCACATGGCACAAAACTGAAAAACCCCATTGTATTCCGGAAGAAAGAAGACACTGGTGAAGTGAACACTATGTACAAGAAAATCTGAACGGACATCTTTACTTGCAGTCTCTCGTACCATAATACATGTACATGTTTAGAACATAATACATTTAAATAAAAATACACAATAGTCGTTATTTATTTTTTTCGTTAGCCAATTGTATTTGAAGTATTTTTATATAAACTAAACGTTTTTTTCTGTTGTTGTGTAAAACAATATACTTTAGTGATGACAATTATACACAATCGCTGTTTTTCTTTTGAAGTGCTTTTTAGCAAATGGTTTACTGCAAATAATTAATTAGACAATGACAATTAGACACATGTATAAGTTGCTATGGTAATAATTGGACAATATGACAACATTACACAGTTTATGTATTTTAAGATGCATAATAGGAACTATTTCTTATGACGTCAACTCCACTGAAATCCTGTCATAGTATCCGTGTGTATGCCTGGATAAGGTATATGAATCATATTTTAGTATCCGGATACGTGACCAGGGTTCGATTACTCATAAGCATACATAATTTCAAAACAAGTGAATACCTTCATAGTTTTGACAGTGGCTAACGCTTTGAAGAATCGTATGTCAATGCACGTCAAATTCTTGAATGCTTCACTTTATGACCTGCAAAAGAGTATGATACACCTGGCTATACAATTAAATCATACATACGTCAATTATTTTATCAAACACCTGTCTTGTCTGAAGGATGCCCAGAATGTTTTGCAAAGTGACCTGACTGCACGACAGTGATACACGACGTACAATCGTCTCCTCGTGCAAATTGTGCACATTGGAATTTTCGTGCATTTCGTGCCAACGAGAAAGCCAATGGATTCCACGGATGCTTCCTATGCAATAACGTTTATTTGATGGCTATCGGTGTTAACCGATACATTTTACGATCGGTTTTCGATAGCTTACTAGAGCTACCTGTAGATGACAACACCGCTCTTGTCACGGGCGGATTTGGAAGTGTGTGGCCCATACGCCATCCCTTACAATTGTCTATAATAATTCGATTGTTTTAAATCTCGCAATAACTTTAAATTACTTAGAAATTCTCTCTCAGAGAAGAGTGTTTTGTTTGTCAGCGCAAAGAAGCCTTGTACAGGTCTACAATGTCCTGAAATGCTAAACAATGATATTATGCAATTTAATTGCCATTGTTTGCAAAATGCAGGCCTGTTTTCCGCGCCTGCTTGCAGCACGTTGCTCCCATGCAGTAAGGTGCTACGATAAGCCTGATAGTAAAATAGGTCTGCTTGGTGTGAGGTATAACGTTTTGGTGCGTGTCTGGAAAACATAGATGCTTCATGTAACTGATTTTTGCGTCGTGATAACCGATAAATGGATATACAAGACATAAAAAGAAAACCTGGCCTCATTACTACAAAAGATTTCCTAATTAGTCATAGTCGTTATCTTATATAAAACAAATGAGTTCAATGCCCTAAAATAAGAACCAATTTTATATGCAAATAATTATTTGGGCTGAAATACTACGAGTTCGTATCAGCTAATAGCTTCAGAAATTTTACAACACATTGGTACTGACCGTAATGTTGCTAAACGTTACATTTTACATGAGGAATATCGCTCGTACATCGTTTATACACATATGAATCTATGCCTTTTAGCTCGACCATTCAAAGAATATGTGAGTTTTCCAACTACCCCCAGCGTCGGCGTCCGCATCAGAATTAAATTGGTTAGTTATTATTAAGAGTTTTGTAACTTCAAAACTGCATAAGTTGTTCATTTTAAACTTTGAATACATCTTTGCAATCAACTCAAGCATCAGTTGCAGCACTCCTCATAACTGTTTTGTATTTTAACAAAGTTATGCCCCTTTTCGCATGGATTTTGGGTTAAAGTTTATCTTCAAAAGTCTACTAATTCAAAACTACACAAGACATTAATGTGGAATATAGATTTGTTATCAACAACAGCATCATGTGCACAATGGTTATCACTCTGTTTTGTATTTTGACACAGGTATACCCCGTTTTATTGAGCTTTTCAAGATAAAGTGTTGGTTCAAAAGTCTTATAATTTCAAAACTACACAAGATAATCACTTGAAACTGGAATGTAACATTTTCATCAAATATTACATTACATACAATAATGATCATAACTATGTCGTTATTTGGTACTAATTAAAGCTGAAAAAAGCTAACAGTTGATTTACAAACATGGATGTTCTACACTTTGTAGATATATTACTAGAGTACCATTCACGTGTATCTCAAATTGTACTGTCTATATTTCTAAACAAGTCTATGTTTCTATATATTTGTATTAAACTTGTTTCTTTCTCCTGCCCACTTTCAAACAAATGTACCAACTGAAATACTTCCAGTAGTCCATTGCGCTGTCCCCTGACCCCAACCTTTTGAAAAAAGTGGGAGCTATATAGGATTCGCGCGTTCAATATTTTGTTTTTGCTCCATAACTTCTTAATACCTGGAAGGATTTTTTTTATAACTTCAGATTATTATTCCCCAAGACTAGATGATGTGTCGCGTACTTGACACATGCCTGTCTGTCAAGGTCAATTATTAATGTCACAATTTAAGGTAAAATATAAATACTAGTGTTTTGTATCTGCTTTATAATTTCTAAATGCTTTGAATAATTTTAGTACTCTTCTTACTTCAAATAATGACCAGGCAATGTGTCCCGTACATGATCCATGATTATCTGTCAAATCAATGTCATTATTCAAGGTCAAATACTTGTGGTTTGTTTCTGCTCCATAATTTGTTAATGCTTGGAAGGATTTTAGTATAACTTCAGATTATTATTCTCCATGATCAGATAATGTGTTCCGTATATGACCGATGCTTGTCTGTCAAAAGTCAAGATCAAAATTCAAGGTCAAAAGTCAAGTATTTGTATTTCATTTCCGCTCTATAACTTGTAAATGACTCGGTCAAAGGATTTTAATATTACTTCAAAGTTTTATTACCCATGACCAGACGATGTGTCACATACATGACCCATACTTTTCTGTGAAAGGTCAGGTCACAATTCAAGGTAAAGGTCAGAAATGCGTATTTCATTTGTGCTCCATAACTTCTAAATGTCTTGAAGGATTTTAATATAACTTAAGATTCATATTCCCCATCACCAGACGATATGTCGTGTAAACGGAACTTGCTTGTATGTCAAAGGTCAAGGTCACAGTTTAAAGTCAAATGTCCAACATTTGTATGAAGAAACATATTTTCTAACATAGAGGGATTTTCAAATGACTTGGTAGAAATGATGGCCATCGTGAGATGGTATGCTGCAAGCAAGAATCAGGTCTGTAGCTTAAAGGTCAGTGTCACAATTAGAGTTCAAAGGTCACATAAAACTATTTTTATTACATGTTGTATTTCACCTACAATGAGGGATTCTGCTATAAATTGGAACACAGTGCTTGCCATCATGTGTCCCAGACAAAACAGTGTTCTGTGTCAAAGCAATACAACTGCAAACCTCTTCGTCTGTGTCAGTACGGTATGTGGAGGTATTATTTAATCACTTTTTGTGAAAGCTCTAGGTAGTCTTGTTTTAGAAAACAAGACAAACAAAACAATGTGTCTAGACCCCATGTTATGCCAAGACAGTCGAAAAGACTGCGCTGCAGAAATCTTATAGGAATACGTTATGATTAAATAAACAGCTATTTAATTTATTGGTTATTTGTTCAAGTCAGACCTTTGGAGACGTTGCTACGAGGGTTGTTTTCAAAAATATTGTAGGCTATGGCTGTATGAACGGGCATTTATTTTAATGAAGTCTACCGGTAATACAATTTATACCAATATTATAAACAACTCTGCAACGTTCTTATGAGGCAGGTAAATCCAACAAAATATTGCGATTGCTTTCTCAAAAATGCTAGCTACATTGACATGTATGTCGAAATTATCATTGAAGTTTGATAGCAAACAGTGTACGTCATACGTGAACAACCCTCTTAGCACCTACCTGTTAACTATAATCTAGTCTGCATTATTCTCGTCTGCGGGTGGAATTGTCTGAGTCGTCTGCTTCATTGAGGAATCAAATGGAAATCTCTATTAGACGCCTATCTCTCGTAAAAGAGATATAAAACGGATCACTCGATCTTCGGGCGTACATTTTATTGACAACTTCTTTCAGCGGCTATTAGCGATTCGAGGGACGGGCTTTTTCTTGTTTTGATTTTGTTGTTGTTGCTTATTGTGTGGTTGTTGTTGTTTTTTCTCAGAAATGTTTTTTCTGTAGCAGTATTCACAAAGCACCTTAAGTTAATTTGTGTCCTTATCCTTAAATCGCTAAACTTCCTTTATTGTATCATTAATTAAAGAAACATTATCAGCATTAAATTATCAGCATTTTAAAATTACATCAGTCATAAACTTTACATTTAAGGAATATCAACGCCGTAGGTATGTTTTATTTTAGCTAAAATATAATACATTCAACGTTTGCACTTAAGTTAAAATATTTGAGAAATAACTTAAGATGCTTTGTGCATACCAACCCAGTACTAGAATTATTTCGCTGTTTGAGTGAATTTTATGTGAATACTACTTACACTAAACGTGTCTCTTAAAGAATGTGTTTTTCATTATATCTATGTCAGCGTGTGCGTGTATGTATGTGCCTATTATTACAATATGTTTTGCCAAAATATGATTGCAACTATGTTTACGCGCATGGACGGCGGCAGTTTTCGAAATTTTAGTGGAAATGCAACCGCAAAAGTACTAGTACATGAGCAGACTTAATGTAAAATAAACAAGTGGGACATAAACATGAATGGATAATTTAATATTAAATCAGTAGTGAATTACTTGAAATTATTATTTTTATTATTTATTGTTATTATTATTATTAGTAATAGTAGTAGTAGTAGTAGTAGTAGACTAGTAGTAGTAGTAGTAGCAACAGCAGTTGTTGTTGTTGTTGTTGTAAAAGTACATGTAGTAGTTGTAAAAGAACATGCAGTAGTAGTACATGTACATGTAGTATAAGTAAACGTAGTGGTGGTTTTAATTGTAACATTTTTTTTTTTTTTGTATTTCACCGTTTTCCTACTTAGATATACGCGATAATTAACATTTCTCATTATCACAACAAACTGGTGGTTTCCGTTGCTAAATTTCTTGAAATGTATGTTTCGCCGTTGATAACCACGCACATAAAACATTGCCAATGGAGTAACATCTGAAGATGGCATGATCCGTTTTATGTCGCTTTTACGAGCGGTAGGCGTCTGATAGAGATTATTGTTTGATTCCTCGCGGCAGCAGACGACTAACAATATGCATTACGCAGACGAGACTTGAATGCGCGGGATCAAAGTTACCTACCGGTTAATAATGCAAATCCTCAAATACGCAGATGTCGATTTCGACAATTATAATTAAAAATAGTGATTCATTCATGTCTTTAAATAAACTATATATCATTCGGAATTCTTTCTGGATGTCCGATGACCTTACGGGATGGAGTTTCCGTGACACTATGCTTTGAATGCTTTTAACAAATAGATTATATGATGTATTATATGGTTAGTTTATATTTATAATTACGGGTGTCAATCAGATTTATTAATTTGGTCGATTAACCCATACAATGTCCCTAATCATATATATTCACCGTTTTTATTACCAAACATCACCTGATAATGTTTGTGACGGTATTTGCATTTGCTAATGCAGTAAATGAGATCAATCTAAAATTAGATGAGGGAATTAAATTGTAAGTGTGTATGTCCAAACCAGTACTAGAACGCGTTGTGCTAGGAGATGAAATGTCAAATATATATGTTTTTGCAATTCATAAAAGATGTTTGTCTCACGTAAGATTTATTGACGGTTCTTGCATGATAGTATCATCGACTTTTCATTTGTTCGTGACTTAACCTTAATATTCCATGACAATTTAAAGACCTTCAAACGCTTAAAGCAATGTCACGGTGGAAAAATATGATAAGAGCCATGTACGATCTTCCTGTCACTAATCTCGAAAATCTTTCAATGATAACGCAACCACCAATTTGCAGATTTGTATTTTTGTCAACTCTCTACCGCATTGCTGGTGCATATTTCGCATGTTTTGTTTCTTAAGCGTGGATCAAGATGATTAGCAGTTAATCCCAGTTCCCCAGGTGCTTGCGAGATTGCCACCTGTTCTTCTGGTACGTACATAACGTTCTGAGTCCTCTTACATACATTCCTTCTTAAGGCATGCTGACATAGCTTTATGGTTAATTGTGAAAGGTATGCTATGCCCACATAAAGCAATATTTCACGGCCCAGAGGTAAGCAAAATGATTGCATGGTCTTTATTATTTTGTTGTCTTTTTTCTTATTCATCTAAGAGTCAGTCTCATCAATGGCTTTCCCCTCCCCTCATAGCACGTGTTAAAGTTACCTTACACTTGTTCTTTTAAAGTAAGTTGAAATCTGGATATTAAATTTTAGATACCAGTCATCTCATTCTCCAAAAATATATATTGTTTTGCTGTATTTGTTATTTTATGTTTATCCACATTCTGTTGTCAATATTTGATTTTGCTATTGTGTGACATTAATGTTTGTCAATAATTATTGTTGTGTTAATTATTAGGTTTCTGGTTACTACTCCTGTTTCCTATATTTCCTCTTATATTGTTTGTATGTTGTCACATGCCCATATGGGCCTAGACCATTAATAAAGTTCAACAAATAAAAACTCATAGTTTCACATGACATTTTCCACACATGTTTGCAACATTGTGAAGTGGTATTTATTTTATTGGGTGCTTACATATTCTCTGTCATATTTCTCAAGCCCCCATAAAGAATAAGTAATGCTGCTCCAAGGGATACATGCCGCTTTAAGTTGGATGTACAAATAATACACAACCAACCTACCAATAACATCATTTGGTCATTTACCTAGCAATCAATGTCTAGTTCCGTGCATCATTTACCTAGCAATATGTGCCTAGTTCCGTGCACCATTTACATAGCAATCTTTGCCTAGTTCCGTGCACCATTTACCTAGCAATCTGTGCATAGTTCCGTGCATCATTTACCTAGCAATCTGTGCCTAGTTCCGTGCACCATTTACCTAGCAATCTGTGCCTAGTTCCGTGCACCATTTACCTAGCACTCTGTGCCTAGTTCCGTGCACCATTTACCTTGAAATCTGTGCCTAGTTCCGTGCACCATTTACCTAGCCATCTGTGCCTAGTTCCATGCACCATTTACCTAGCAATCTGTGCCTAGTTCCGTGCACCATTTACCCAGCAATCTGTGCCTAGTTCCGTGCACCATTTACCTAGCAATCTGTGCCTAGTTCCGTGCACCATTTACCTAGCAATCTGTGCCTAGTTCCGTGCACCATTTACCTAGCAATCTGTGCCTAGTTCCGTGCACCGTATCATACGGTAACTCCATTCAAAGAATACATGGCCATTTTGCAGTGTACAGCTCGAGATTCAACAAGTTCTAAGATTGTGTCAAAAATAGTGCTTCGTGTACTTTGTCTACGACACGGAATACTTAACGGATCATATGCTGGGTCGAAACACTCGTGCGCTTAATAAATACTTGCGAGTGGGAATTTTGCTTTCTAAATGCTTGTTCTTGTTTAATTCCTACTTCTCTCATCACTCACGTATATGTATGCTCCGTCCAATAAACATTATAATCATGTTTGGCATTTAATAATATCCCAAATGGATTCAGAACACAGCGTAAAAAAAGATTCATGTACACAATTTTCTAACTGTTTTGGTGTTTTTCATACCTACTTGCACATTTATCGGGCAATGCACACGCATTTACTGCATTATTGATGCAATATGTTATCGAAAATAAATAGTATATACTAAGTCGATGCATGCGGCCCATTATTGCATGCTCAAAATGCCTTTTGACACGCGTCCCTGGTAATTTATCTTGTCAGAATCTTTGTTTTGTTATGAAACATATTTGAGTACTATAAAGCATTTTCTTTGTTTTGCTTCTTAGTTTTCCAGATGGCAATTGTCATTTTTTCAAGCATGGGAAATATAATGATGACAAACTGAATATAGATTTTTGTCCAAAAAGGTTATACTCATAGCATATTTTGTGTATTTTTTTATTTGTTTGTTTCAAGACTTCACAATCAGATAGATGGAGTGTGAAGATATCTAGTGTTTTAAAATACCCTTGATTAGTTTGATGCCAAGTTTTACATCAATTATATTGTTTTCCGTCCTTTGTGCTGGCATCGTTTTACAACCATTGCCAAACATTATTGCGTAGTAGGCGGTAGAGAATGTGACATCAGTTATCAGTATTATAACATTCCAATGACATGATTATTGGTGGCAATTTCAAATCATGATGCTATTGTCGCAACTGTGTGAACAGCGTAACGTGTATTATACAAAAAATGCTCTTGTACTCGTATTTATGCAAATACTCAAAAAATTTATTTTCCGTCGTGTGAGCAAATAGCTAATGATTGGTTGCATTGAAAAAGTCAAAACTATACTGACACTATCCGTAATCAGAACTAATGAACTGTTCAAGCCATAGACGTTTGGACGTTTTGTCACTTTATTCACATATAACAACGGTTTCTTTCGAAATAGCCATGACAACCATGGCAAAAATACAACAGTAACCAAAAGTTCAGTATTTTTGTATGGCATGGATAACTTGCAAAACAGGGAACGTTCATATGTGTCATTTTATCTATGAGCACTGTCTTTTTTTAAATTCGGTTTAATTAAATAATGAATATGTAATATTCAAATCTTAATCTATCTGAATATATATAAATATATATTTGCCATTCGTTTTTCAGTTTTTAAATATAATGAATAAGTACGGTTAGTTTTACAACTCTTTCTTAAAATTAATCAGTATGCAAAGTTCTCGAAATGCATATATTATTGTTTAAGTATATGAATAAAGGTATATTGGTCATAATGTATACCACTTTACACGTTTATTTACAATATATTCAAAATGAATAAATCAAAAGTCAATTGTCACTATAACGAGACTTGCTATGTTATGTTCTATACGTCATTACAATTATTTAATATTGTGTGGTTTTTTTTTTGTCTCTTAATCTGTTAAATTGTAGATCGTTGTGTTATTTTCTTTAACAGATGTACAAATAAGGTACATGTATTACAATTTATCTTACACTATTGTACCATATTACCATTTTAAGAAATATGGAGAATATATTTTCAAGCGGGGTTTTAAATAAACGTATAATATTAAGCACTTTATTTTCCTCTCTGTTTGCTTTGTTTTCTTTTCTGTTTTCTATTTTCCTCCTTAAAACAATAATTTACATTACTACCGACAACTATAATGTCAGTGTTATTTCCCTCATGTCCATGAATGTTTGTCTCATTCTCAGTAGCTTTTCCATCAAAATAACTTGTTCTTTTACTTAACTGTACAATATAGTCAATGTTTCATTTTAACGTGGTTTCAAAGTACTAGGATCCGAATGTCTTGCTTTCTTTGATACATTTCAGCCTTGTTTTCAACCACAATATAATTTGTATAGTCATGTATAACAGTTCACCAATATCCTCCATACCATGACCTTTCCACATATTCCAACGCTAAACAAAATGACATCTCGGCAATTCATGTGTTCATATTGCAATTAACATGACCACTGTACCAATGTTCTGTCGTCACTGGGATAATTGCCGAAAACGACTCCTGACAATAACAAAAGCGTTTGTGTCCACTGGAACGTAAGCGTAAACGTTCTTTGGTAAATTTCACGTACCAAAGAAACACACCGCTTTATTACTGCACCGATTTTACGTTACCATATTGTTTTCAACAACATATGTAGCTGTGATGCTAACAAAACACACAAGTACTGGCTTTATTTCAAACAACTTCGAATCAGAAACATTTTTGTATCTGGCTTAGCAACTATCAGTGGCATCCACAACTAGCCGCGACCATGTCATCATATTGTTTTAAGATCACATTTTCAGCGTCATCAAAATATAACAAGCTAATGGAATATAGTTTATTAGGAACGCAGCAGGGTGTATTGACGTTCTTGCCAACACGTAACGCGTGAACTATACTCTGCACCGTCGCGTGGTTGGTAGGACGTTGGCTTTGTCCGAGGGGAAACTCGCACGGTCCCTTGCAATGGTATGCGTTGTACCCTTTGGGGGATATTATCCATCCTGCCCAGCCAATCTCATCGAAATCGACGTACATCTGACGTCGATTGCAAGACCGTCGACGTCTTCCGTAACGATTAGCGTCTCTTTTCTCTTTGTCTTTCTTATTTTCGCCTTTAGCGCGTTTTGCTCGTGTTTTAGCTTTTGTGGATTCCGCGCTCCGTCGGTATCTAGAACTGTTGGAGGATTCTGGCGTATCAGGTTTGCGCATAAAAAATGGGTGACCGTATTCCTCGCGGTCTTTTTCGTTCAAAAACTTTATTGCGTTTTGAAGACCGGCATTGTCGTAGTTGTAGCCTAGCTTGCGTTGATATTTCTTCTCCAGTCGTTTAATATCCCTGGTGATTTCTTTGTATTCTGAAAACATAGCAAGGTTGTGAGTGAGTTATTTTATTATCATCATAATGCACTGCCAAATATAAACCCAATCAACCTACAAAACCTAATACTGTTCATGTATTCAACAATGTCCGATCAAAATTAACCAGAGTTTTAACCCAGATTGTTTAATAACGCAAGAGTCAACCATGATTTGTTTATTGATCCCATGAAAATACTTCTGACTTCTGGAAAATAACGGCACGACGCCGAATTCTTGTATTTAATTTTATTAGTCTGAAGCCATCGTAGAACAATCGTGATATGTTACTTGCAATAGTAATCTTCGTTAATAACAAAACTGAGACACACAACTTGTACAACATTTGGGCTCCACTGGTTTCTTCTTATCTTGCATAAAAACAGAGATCTTTGGTATTAATGGTAATGTGTCTGTAGAACTGCTACAAATCTCGAAGACTAGACCTTTCTTAACTTACGACGCCAGCTACTTTATTTCAAGTTATTGGTCTTCGCTTGATTTAGATTCCGGATTTGTGTTAGTTAACTTCATACAGCTAGCTACCGTTTTTATTTGATACATACGGTTTTAACAATAACAGTTTATTATGTTACTTCAGCGCTAACGATATACGCAGTTTAAGAACACTGACATTATTTATAGCAATTATGTATGTATATTGGTATTTATCACATAAACGGATAGATACAAAACAAACAGAATGTATGATACCAAAATTCCAGTCTTGTTTTCGCCTTTTGTAATAAATAAGACATATATTGCTAATAAAATAATGTCTGAAGACATTAAGAGGTCCGTTGAATATCTCTTTTATTAACGGAAGGCGGCAGATAAGGATTATTGTTCTAAAGATGCAGCAGACGACCGCAGCAGACGATTAGATCAACACTAAATACAAACCTAAATAAGTATCACTGATATCTTCGCATTTTGATTGGTATAATCACCCACGATGCTGCGATATCGCTGGAATCTTCACAACTTTGAATTGTAGTTGCAGTTTTAGTTTCATGAACGAACTCACCCTTTTGTTTATTGTTGACAAGTTTCAAATCGAAATACATTTATTCAAGTCTGTGTAAAACAACAAATAAGGAACAGATTGAAAATTTGATTTTATTTTACATGTTTACATGTTAACACATTATTTGTGCCTGACGAATTGCAGTAATTATGGAAATACTTTTTCACACTTCAGATTAAGAGAACCGTTCATATATGATTTATGTAAACCAGCAATATACAACAAAAACAGTTTTATTTCGTATGCAAAAAAGAATATAAATTTGTTATGGATGAGACTAGTATCATGCAATTTACATTATAACAAACTCTGGAATGGCAAATTTATTGAAAGAAATGTTGACCCCACCTTGGTCGTCTGGTGAAATGTAATGTGGCGTCCTCTGGCGGCCGTCGTTGGTGTACACGACCAGTATGGGCTGTTTGGTGTCGTGGTGGGACTTCCTTTGAGCAAACCGTACCTCGTCCTCGCCCAGCTCGTCCCCATATAACGTCTGTGAGATCACGAGGAAACCTGAAATAGTATCAGTATATAAATATATGCTCACTATAGGGCTTGCTATATTTACATTGTATGCTCACTTTTGGGCTTTTTTTATGCTGACTACAGGGATTGTTTTCTATGCTCACTATAAGCTTTGCTTTGTATGCTCACTACAAGGTTTGCTTTTTATGCACACTATAGGGTTTGCTTTGTATGCGCACTATAGGGCTCGTTTGTATGCTCACTATAGGGCTCGTGATGTATGCTCACAATAAGCTTTGCTTTGTATGCTCACTATAAGGCTTACTTTGTATGCTCACTATAAGGCTTGCTTTGTATGCTCACTATAAGGGTTACTTTGTATGCTCACTATAAGGCTTGCTTTGTATGCTCACTATAAGGCTTACTTTGTATGCTCACTATAGGGTTTGCTTTGTATGCTCACTATAAGGCTTGCTTTGTATGCTCACTATAAGGTTTGCTTTGTATGCTCACTATAAGCTTTGCTTTGTATGCCCACTACAAGGTTTGCTTTGGATGCTCACTACAAGGTTTGCTTTGTATGCTCACTACAAGGTTTGCTTTGTATGCTCACTATAGGGATTGCTTTGTATGCTCACTACAAGGTTTGCTTTGTATGCTCACTACAAGGTTTGCTTTGTAAGCTCACTATAGGGTTTGCTTTGTATGCTCACTATAAGGCTTGCTTTGTATGCTCACTATAAGGCTTGCTTTGTATGCTCACTATAGGGATTGCTTTGTATGCTCACTATAAGGTTTGCTATGTATGCTCACTTTATGGCTCGTGTTGTATGCTCATTATAAGGTTTGCTTCGTATGCTCACTATAGGGATTGCTTTGTATGCTCACTATAAGGTTGGCTTTGTATGCTCACTATAGGGATTGCTTTGTATGCTCACTATAAGGTTGGCTTTGTATGCTAACTATAGGGTTTGCTTTGTATGCTCACTATAGGGATTGCTTTGTATGCTCACTATAAGGTTGGCTTTGTATGCTCACTATAGGGTTTGCTTTGTATGCTCACTATAGGGTTTGCTTTGTATGCTCACTATAAGGTTTGCTTTGTATGCTCACTATAAGGTTTGCTTTGTATGCTCACTATAGGGATTGCTATGTATGCTCACTATAGGGATTGCTATGTATGCTCACTATAGGGATTGCTATGTATGCTCACTATAGGGATTGCTTTGTATGCTCACTATAGGGATTGCTTTGTATGCACCACTATAGGGTTTGCTATATATGCTCACTATAGGGATTGCTTTGTATGCTCACTATAGTTATTGCTATGTATGCTCACTATAGGGATTGCTTTGTATGCTCACTACAAGGTTTGCTTTGTATGCTCACTACAAGGTTTGCTTTGTATGCTCACTATAGGGTTTGCTTTGTATGCTCACTATAAGGCTTGCTTTGTATGCTCACTATAAGGCTTGCTTTGTATGCTCACTATAGGGATTGCTTTGTATGCTCACTATAATGTTTGCTATGTATGCTCACTTTATGGCTCGTGTTGTATGCTCACTATAAGGTTTGCTTTGTATGGTCACTATAGGGATTGCTTTGTATGCTCACTATAAGATTGGCTTTGTATGCTCACTATAGGGATTGCTTTGTATGCTCACTATAAGGTTGGCTTTGTATGCTAACTATAGGGTTTGCTTTGTATGCTCACTATAGGGCTCGTGTTGTATGCTCGCAATAGGGCTCGTGATGTATGCTCACTATAGGGCTCGTGATGTATGCTCACTATAGGGCTCGTGATGTATGCTCACTATAGGGCTCGTGATGTATGCTCACTATAGGGCTTGTGTTGTATGCTCGCTATAGGGTTTGCTTTGTATGCTCATTTCAGGGCTGGTAATGTATGCTCACTACAGGGCCCGTATTGTATGCTCGCTATAGGATTTGCTTTGTATGCTCTCTATAGGGCTCGTGTTGTATGCTCACTATAGGCCGCGTGATATTACGCTCACTATAGGGCTCGTGATGTATGCTCACTATAGGGCTCGTGTTGTATGCTCGCTGTAGGGTTTGCTTTGTATGCTCACTATAGGGCTCGTGTTGTATGCTCACTATAGGGCTCGTGTTGTATGCTCACTGTAGGACTCGTGTTGTATGCTCACTATAGGGCTCATGTTGCATGCTCGCTTTAGGGTTTGCTTTGTATGCTCACTATAGGGCTCATGATGTATGCTCACTATAGGGTCGTGATGTTTGCTCACTATAGGGCTCGTGATGTATGCTCACTATAGGGTTTGCTTTGTATGCTCACTATATGGTTTGCTTTGTATGGTCACTATAGGGCCTGTGATGTATGCTTACTATAGGGCTCGTGATGTATGCTCACTATAGGGCTCGTGATGTATGCTCACTCTGGGGCTAGTGATGTATGCTCGCTATAGGATGCTCACTATATGGCTCGTGTTGTATGCTCACTATAGGGCTCGTGATGTATGCTCACTATAGGGCTCGTGATGTATGCTCACTATAGGGTTTGCTTTGTATGCTCACTATAGGGTTCGTGATGTATGCTCGCTATAGGGCTCGTGATATATGCTTGCTATAGGGTTTGTGATGTATGCTCGCTCTAGGGTTTGCTTTGTATGCTCACTATAGGGCTCGTGATGTATGCTCACTATAGGGCTCGTGATGTATGCTCACTATAGGGTTTGCTTTGTATGCTCACTATATGGTTTGCTTTGTATGGTCACTATAGGGCCCGTGATGTATGCTCACTATAGGGCTCGTGATGTATGCTCACTATAGGGCTCGTGATGTATGCTCACTCTGGGGCTCGTGATGTATGCTCGCTATAGGGTTTGCTTTGTATGCTCACTATAGGGCTCGTGTTGTATGCTCACTATAGGGCTCGTGATGTATGCTCACTATAGGGCTCGTGATGTATGCTCACTATTGGGTTTGCTTTGTATGCTCACTATAGGGCTCGTGATGTATGCTCGCTATAGGGCTCGTGATGTATGCTTGCTATAGGGTTTGTGATGTATGCTCGCTATAGGGTTTGCTTTGTATGCTCACTATAGGGCTCGTGATGTATGCTCGCTATAGGGTTTGTGATGTATGCTCGCTATAGTGTTTGCTTTGTATGCTCACTATAGGGCTCGTGATGTATGCTCGCTATAGGGCTCGTGTTGTATGCTCACTATAGGGCTCGTGATGTATGCTCACTATAGGGCTTTTGATGTATTCTCACTATAGGGTTTGCTTTGTATGCTCATTATAGGGCTCGTGATGTATGTTCGCTCTAGGGCTCGTGATGTATGTTCACTATAGGGCTCGTGATGTATGCTCGCTATAGGGCTCGTGATGTATGCTTGCTATAGGGTTTGTGATGTATGCTCGCTATAGGGTTTGCTTTGTATGCTCACTATAGGGCTCGTGATGTATGCTCGCTATAGGGTTGGTGATGTATGCTCGCTATAGGGTTTGCTTTGTATGCTCACTATAGGGCTCGTGATGTATGCTCACTATAGGGCTCGTGATGTATGCTCACTATAGGGTTTGCTTTGTATGCTCACTATATGGTTTGCTTTGTATGGTCACTATAGGGCCCGTGATGTATGCTCACTATAGGGCTCGTGATGTATGCTCACTATAGGGCTCGTGATGTATGCTCACTCTGGGTCTCGTGATGTATGCTCGCTATAGGGTTTGCTTTGTATGCTCACTATAGGGCTCGTGTTGTATGCTCACTATAGGGCTCGTGATGTATGCTCACTATAGGGCTCGTGATGTATGCTCACTATTGGGTTTGCTTTGTATGCTCACTATAGGGCTCGTGATGTATGCTCGCTATAGGGCTCGTGATGTATGCTTGCTATAGGGTTTGTGATGTATGCTCGCTATAGGGTTTGCTTTGTATGCTCACTATAGGGCTCGTGATGTATGCTCGCTATAGGGTTTGTGATGTATGCTCGCTATAGTGTTTGCTTTGTATGCTCACTATAGGGCTCGTGATGTATGCTCGCTATAGGGCTCGTGTTGTATGCTCACTATAGGGCTCGTGATGTATGCTCACTATAGGGCTTTTGATGTATTCTCACTATAGGGTTTGCTTTGTATGCTCATTATAGGGCTCGTGATGTATGTTCGCTCTAGGGCTCGTGATGTATGTTCACTATAGGGCTCGTGATGTATGCTCGCTATAGGGCTCGTGATGTATGCTTGCTATAGGGTTTGTGATGTATGCTCGCTATAGGGTTTGCTTTGTATGCTCACTATAGGGCTCGTGATGTATGCTCGCTATAGGGTTGGTGATATATGCTCGCTATAGGGTTTGCTTTGTATGCTCACTATAGGGCTCGTGATGTATGCTCGCTATAGGGCTCGTGTTGTATGCTCACTATAGGGCTCGTGATGTATGCTCACTATAGGGCTTTTGATGTATTTTCACTAAAGGGTTTGCTTTGTATGCTCATTATAGGGCTCGTGATGTATGTTCGCTCTAGGGCTCGTGATGTATGTTCACTATAGGGCTCGTGATGTATGCTCGCTATAGGGCTCGTGATGTATGCTCACTATAGGGCTCGTGATTTATGCTCACTATAGGGCTCGTGATGTATGCTCACTATAGGGCTCGTGATGTATGCTCACTATAGGGTTTGCTTTGTACGCTTACTATAGGGCTTGCTTTGCTTTGCCAGAATTAACTTAAAGAATGTTTTATTAATTAATGTCATTCACATGTACTAGTATATTTACAGTGTGATCAGGAGTAATATCGATGTATGCACAGCTCACTTTGCTTTTCTGGCAATAACTTAAAGAATGTTTTATCAAATATCATTTACATATGGTGGCTGATTTCTGCCATGTCGTTTTGGCGCGTTGGCGCCTTTGAAGGGCGCCAAAACGACAACACGCCAAAACGACAAATATCGGCGCGCATATTTATCGTTCTGGCGTGACGGAGTGTTGGCGGCCTTCTAACGCGCCAACGCGCCACAACGATAAAAGGGCGACAATACGACAAATTTGTACGCGCCAGAACGACAACATGACACTTAAATATTTAGTTATGGCGGTCCTTATTTGGCGTGTTGGCGCCTCAGATTTGTCGTTCTGGCGTTCTGGCGGGTTTGAAGGTCGCCAAAACGACAACACGCCAGAACGACAACTCAGCGTGCCGATACGACAATTAAGATATTTGTCGTCCTTTCGTTTTGGCGTGTTGGCGCCTTTCACTAAGCATGCACGCCAAAACGAAAGGACGACAAATACCTAATTTCTCGTATCGGCGCGTTTTTTGTCGTTCTGGCGTGTCGGCGCGTTGGCGTCCTTCAAACCAGCCAGAACGCCAGAACGACAAGTCCGAGGCGCCAACACCCCAAATAATGGGCACCAGAACGAGAGATGTATGTGTCTTGTTGTCGTTCTGGCGGGTACAAACTTGTCGTATTGGCGCTCTTACTTCGTCGTTCTGGTGACACGCCAAAACGACAAGTACCTTTATTTGTCGTATCGGCGCATATATTTGTCGTTCTGGCGTGTTGGCGCCCCTCAAAGGCGCCAACACGCCAGAACGATATGGCAGAAATCAGCCACCATATTTACATGTACTAGTGTATGCATATTCACGTCTTGTAGAACACAATGACCAGTATCCATGTATATTGATAATCTTTCTTTGCTTTTCTTGCACTTGAATACATTTCATCAATTGTCATTTTTGTCATACATCCCTGTAGTATCAATGTTTGCTCATTATATGATTTTCTCATGATGCTCGGCTGTCTTTTCTTTTCCAGAAATAACTGTTTTAAATATCAATTATAATGTACCAGATTTAGTACATGCTGATATATACATATACGTCTGAGAGATCACGAGGAAACCTGGAGTTGTATCAGTTGTCGTTGTTTTGTCATAGCAATGTGGTATAAATGTACAGGTATTTGCATATAGTTATTGTTTTTCTTTTCCATAAAAAAAGCTCAAAGGATATTTCATTAATTGTCATTTACATGTACTAGTTCATTCATAATTATTAGCATTATGTGAGAACAGGAGGACACGCGGAATAGTACCAATGGTTGCTCATTATATCGCTTACTTTCCTTTTCCAGAATTAACTTAGATGATTGTCTTATTAAATGTCAGTTACATGTTCTTTCATATTCAGAGATCAGGACACATGGAATAGTATCAAAATGTATGCTCATTCTACGGCTTGCTTTCCTTTTCCAGAAAAAACTTACAGCATGTTTTATCAAATGCCATGTACTTGTACTAGCATATTCAGAGATCAGACGTAAATCTTGAATAGTATCAAAATGTATGCTCGCTCTACGGCTTACTTTTCCTTTCCAGAAATAACTTAAAGCATGTTGTATCAAATGTCATTTACATGTACATGTATATTCATATTTGCGTCTGGGAGGTCACGAGGTGTATCAATACAGATGCATGACAAGTCTCGCCTTGCTTTGACAACATGCAGTAAATTTATCGCGTTCAACAAATGTCATTTACAAGTACAGGTATATTTATATTTATGTCTGAAACCTGGAGTAGTATACGTTATGTATATAGAGATATTTTTATCGATCTGGACTGATATTCATATAGTTTCATTATGAGGTAAAAATTACTTATGATACTCTTAAGTGAAAATATCATAAACAAATTATGCAAAATAATTATAATTTGATCAATCACAATGTGTGGAAATAAGACACTTCTGATTGCCGTTTACTTCGAACACAGAACGAAATATAAATTAAATATCTACAGACAGTCAATTTTATGATGTTAAAGAATTTACTTAAATTATTACTAAGGCGTTTTATGAATGGTTTTGTTGCGTCGCTATTTGTGATGAGAAAGAACGCCCCCATTCAGTATAATGTGTACAAGTGTATACAGAAGTTGGTTAAAGGGACTCCTATTCATAGGACTTAATAACATAATTATGAATATACACATGTGATATACAATCATTATGTTCTTATATGTCATTCTTAGCAACTGAAGTAATTTTAATTTCAATGGCGATAAAATTTTTGTAAAATGGAACAAATTGGTTGTACGAGCAATACATAGAAACAATCATGCAATGCTGAGTCATCTATTACAACGACGTCTTATGTACCTCTGTTTGGCCATGAAGCAGAATGGCCTGTCATCATTCGTTTCTGTTTCCCGTCTTGTTCCATCATTTTATTACTTCTCACTCAACATTGGTAGTATATCCCTATAACTGGATGCCAAATTCATGCGCGTTTTGGCGCTAAGCATGGCTTGTTGTTTCCGTAAAGGAATCTTTATTATTTCTGCATCGAAAATTGAATTATCCACCCACTCAAACGCATTACTGAGTTAAATGAACAATATAGTATTCAATCATGACTGGGTCTAGACGTTTTAGCGGCATATCCTAAGTGTCTTTCGTCACTTTTATAATTTGTATGCATTATTTGGTGTGGGTTTGTTTTTCAGTTTCAGTTATTAAGCAGCCAGAATATATGATAAACAAACATCGTCCAAGTGAATTGATAAAAGTAAGTCATAACTTGTGAACACTCGTTTCTGCTGATTGGCTGATTGGAAAAACCAATTAACCCGACAAAATTGTTCTCCTTGGCATATCGTTGCAAATGGACGATGGAGAAAAAAACCCCGAAGCAAACCCTTCAATGACTGTTTTTGCCTGTAATTGCTACCTACTTTATTCTATTTGAACGTGGTTTGGAGTTATTTTTGTCAAAACAAAAAGAAACAAAATTAATGTTGACAATAAAAATCCTCTTCATTTTATTTTTGCGTATATGGGTTCATACATACCATGGTTTATTCTCGTGCCCATGGCCCATTCACGCACTGCACGTGTCACATTGAATATGACCCAACCACGCGCATGCGTACTGACCCGTTTGTGATCGACCAATAGGCGACCGGTATCGGAATACATGTTGTCTGGGTCTAAAACTTGAAAAACTTTAATCTGAAATATAAACATAAACATACACTGTAATAATAAACGATGACATAAACTGGTTGCAAAAAAATAATTTTTATAACCTAAACATCATTCCTAATGACAATAACACACATTTAATTTCATTAACAAAATCTTTACAATTATTCTTAGTTTTGTTACACAAATTTACTATCATAGAAAGCTGCGCAAACCGTGGCACCACGTGTATTAACCAACAGCTTTGATTGCATTTTTAAATCGTTATAATTATTCCTTATGACGTTTACATACATTTATTGATACATTCTATTGCAAACGATAGTTTTGATGCAACGGGAATGACGCAAACGGAACGTTTTCTAATGTTTAGAGGTTAAAGCCAATGGTATGTTTTCTGACGCATGGATAGTAAAGCAAATGGAGGCAAACGGACAGTGTCTGATATTCAAACTGTGTACAGAAATGTTAGGTGGTACGTATAGCAACGGAAAATAAACTCACTTCTATTAAATGCGACAACCGGCCGTGTGGCGCTGATGTATGTCGCGAATGGTTTGACTTCGGTGACATTCGGAACACGTGGAATTCAGACTCCAGCAAGTGCTCGCTTTCGTGCATTGACACGTTGTAAAAATAGTGCTGTTCGTTCTTGTATGCTGAAATGAGAAACAATAATGAACTTTAGTCTAGACGTTAATAAATCGATAACTCAACAGATACAAATGAATTTCGTGTGCAAACATCGGCGCCTTATGGCGTTAATGGCTCAAACCCGATTTCAGACTAGAAATTAATGTGTACGATATGATAAATTACTATGTTGATAACACTGAGTCATTTCTATGATACCAACATCATTCCTTTTCGTGTCTGCATACATTCGCAAAGTGAAATGTTGTCACATTGGTGTTGAGATAACTTAATTGGTAGGTGGAGGGAATATACTGATTTAGAGGGGCGGAAGCGGTTTACGCCCCCTCTAAAATTGTCAAACAGTTGATGTTCAAACATATGCATTTAGTTGTCAACGACGTGTTCTTCAATGATTTTTTGTTCTGCAATTATTAAACCAGTTCTGTGATACTTTCATTAAATGATTACTGTTCGACGATATTGCATCGTTATATATATCCTAACATCTCAGAGAGACCAACAGCAGTTTATTGGCAGTTACTGAATAGTTCCGACCCATCAAGCTGATTTTCCTGTTCTTGCGCCTGAGGGGGGTGGAGGGGAGGGCAGCACAAAGTTCGTTAAGAAACACGTTTATCACTTTATGATCTAAAGATATATATTTATTTTAAACTACGGATTCTATAACAGCAAGAACATTTTTGTTTTAAAACAACTGATTGTTGATAATAATAATAATACTAATTCTGTTTCAGAGAATGTTGAGGAAAACTAATTCATTTAAATTTTAATATATTGGATAATGTTCATTAATACTTCACTTATAATAATCTAATGAGTATTAAGTGCTTAATCATTCCTAACACATCTTATGTTTGATCTTTCAATCGACCTTCTGGTAATGATACTTGTATTTCTACTTTTCTGCAACTCATCTCCACAAACTACATCATATTTGATCTTTACATTGACGTTGTGGAAGTGACACTTGTATTCCCACTTATCGACGATTTCATCTCCAGTGGAACATCTACAACAATATCATCCAGGTCTACTTCTCCAAACATAATCTTCGTAAGGATATTATAAAGTCGGATTTCAGACGCGAAATCTTTAAATCCTTTTACCAGCGGAGTGAGAAGCCTTCTCAAAATCTCAAGAGCTCTCGAAAAAAATCTTTAATGAGAACGCGTTATGTAAATTGGCAAATAAATTTGATTATTTACCCCCATGTGCGCCTATTGTCATTGGGGTATATTAACACCTGCGAATCATACTCGGCTCTTAATACCCGATACTGAAAGCTTAGGCTTTCTTGTTGATAGCAATAAAACAGATGCATGCTACTCGACGCCTCAAGCCGTTTACTTTGGACTTACGATGACTTTATTATCGACTTCTGGTTGTTACGTTTTGTTACCTATAACCGCGTCTTCGCTATCAACGCCAAATTAAAGTCTTTGGCTAAAGACAGAGCTTAGACAATGGTTTGAAGTGCAGATAAACGGTGCCGATATTTTTCACTTCGTAATCGGCGAAAATCTTTTGACGAGATAGCATGGCTTTTTGTGCGCTAATTTTTAAGACAATCCTGAAACTTTGTTACCATCGATTAAAATCGTTATTCGTGTTTTTCGGCATTTTCACATGTCAGGATAATCTACGAGGATCAGATTAATGTTTGTTTATCGATATTATCTCCGAGTACCCTCCTCTTCGCTTTGTTAGATTTATGTTAATCAGACGTGTTTTTTTTTCTTTTTGCTCCAAGCGGACACTAGCTTTTATCGCTTCCGCAATTGCGTTTAATTTTGCGGTCGATGTATTTAGCAACCACGTGCTAGTATTTGGAGACTTTGTTTTCTGTAGGTACTACGTTAAAAGCTATTGTTTTCATTAAAAAAGCACATATTCCAAAACGCCCTTAGTTTATATATGACTATTTTCATAAGTACATGTACTCGACATACGGTAACTAAACGGAAATTCAAATTTAAAAGAAAGTTAGGCACATTAACATTGTACGTACTTGTATATTAATTATTTATGAACGAATAAAGTGGATGCAATAGGGTTAGTTCTGCAAATAGTGAAGACCTTGTTGCCAACTTCAATGTTTCTGCACAAAGTTAAGACCTTATTGTCAACTTCAGTGTTTCTGCAGATGGTTATGGCATTATTGTCAACTTATATTTTTCAGCAAATGGTTATGACCTTTTTGTCTACTTTATGTTTCTGCAAATGGTTAAGACCTTGTTGTCAACTTTAATGTTTCTGCAAATGGTTAAGACCTTGATGTAAACTTTACTGTCTCTGCATATGGCTAAGGCTTTGTTGTCAACTTTAATGTTTCTGCACATAGTTAAAACCTTGCTGTCAACTTTTATGTTTTTTGCAAATGGTTAAGACATTGTTGTCAACTTGTATATTTTTGCAAATGGTTAAGACCTTGTTGTCAACTTGTTGTAAACTTTAATTTTCCTGCAAATGGTTAAGACCTTGCTGTCAACTTTAATGTTTCTGCAGATGTCTAAGGCTTTGTTGTCAACTTTAATGTTTCTGCAGATGGTTAAGACCTTGTTGTCAACTTTAATGTTTCTGCAGATGGTTAAGACCTTGCTGTCAACTTGTTGTCAACTTTAATGTTTCTACAGATGTCTAAGGCTTTGTTGTCAACTTTAATGTTTCTGCAGATGGTTAGGACCTTGTTGTCAACTTTAATGTTTCTGCAAATGGTTAAGATCGTATTGTCAAATTTAATGTTTCTGCAAATGGTTAATACCTTGTTGTCAACATCAGTGTTACTGCAAATGGTTCAGACCTTGTTGTCAACATCTGTGTTACTGCAAATGGTTACGACCTTGTTGTCAACTTTAATTTTTCTGCAAATGGCTAAGGCCTTGTCGTCAACTTTAATATTTCTGCAGATAATTAAGACCCTGTTTGCTGTCAACTTTAATGTTTCTGCAGATAGTTAAGACATTGTTATCAACTTTAATGTTACTGCAAATGGTTAAGACCTTTTTGTCAAATGCAATGTTCCTGCAGATTGTTAAGCCACTGTTGTCAACTTCAATGCTACTGCAGATAGTTAAAACCTTCTTGTCAACTTCAATGTTTCTGCAGATGGTTAAGACCTTCTTGTCAACAGTAATGTTACTGCAAATTGTTAAGGTTTTTAATTGTTGTCAACTTTAATGTTTCTGCAAATTGTTAAGGTTTTTAATTGTTGTCAACTTTAATGTTTCTGCAAATGGTTAATGTTAACTAAATTTCATTTTGTGATATTATGTAGTAAGATTGTTTCTAATTGTTATGACACCACGGCCATCATTATTTTTTACCCCTTATTTGGTTGATTAAATGATCTTGCTTCATATGTTAGAAATTTGATCATACAAAGCAATTGATTTGCACATAATTATGGATAATGAAATACATGCATGAACGCCTAACGATATATCTTATTTTTTGTAATTACAAAAGAAGTTTTTAGGGGTGTATTAAAGGCACTATGTCAACGAAAAATTTGCTTCCTCTTGCACTATAAATTATATTATTTCATAGAAATGCGTTTTACTAAGACATGTGCATTAAATAAATAACGTACTATAATAACACAATAAGATGTTTGATAAAAACAAATTAGCAAAAAAGCCTGAAAAAATTAAAACCCCAAGCGGGTATCAAACTTACGACTTAGGTGCCATACGAAGAAATGACAGTAGACAGCGCTTTAACCAACTGAGATCTAATGCTTGGTAAGGAGTCGTTTGTAAACTATGGTTATACAAAATACTCACAATTCTGACGTCAATATGTAAACAGGAAAAGGGCCAAACAAACACAACCAATATTTTAAATTTATTTTTATCTCAAAATGCGCACACTCTTTTCCCATTATATATAACCTGTTAAAACCGTTATTATATGCCAGTATTCATATCTAAATTTCAGATCTTTTAAAGAAATTGCCCCCTTGAGGACCCTTTCGATGACATAGTCCCTTTAAGTGTGAGAACCTCAGTGACAGCATGTGTACGCGTATAAACAAATATGATCAACGTTAATAGAGGACATGATTAACCCATAGACAAACGTAGCACAAGCTCACAGCATTTATTAATTTTAAATATACGTATGTTTACTATCTCGTGTTTACTACAAGAGACAGAAGAAATATCACACCATTGTAATCGCACCATGGGTGGGGCGGGGTATTTGCGTAGAGATTTTGACATGCATTGTCTGTCGAAGCTCTGACACACTAGCTGAAAACAAAAGTACTGATAACAATCTTACGACACTACATTTTCTTTGCATTCAAGTTTTCAATTTCCCGCTTATGGTGACAAACAAAACGCCCGTCTATTCCGATCGAGATTAAAGGAGTGTATTTACGTCACTTTGTTTTGTGCATATTGTTCTGCGGCGCTTTGGGGTAACAGTCTGGTGTTTGCTTTGATTCAGATATGATAAATTGGTCGTTCAAAACATTTGAAAAGTGACTTAACTGGTTTGTTTATATTCAGTATTTCCTAATTGGCTAAATCTGGCTAATAATGTGTCAGAAATGAGAAATATTTAAACCCTTGTCGCCAATGTTATGACGTTTTATTCGTAGATGTACTTTGGTGAGACATCGCAGCGTCTTATTTATAAGTTGTATTTATGAGTAATTTTGACAGTGATTTTGCGAGGACATTTGTCTTTTTTGTCTATTTAATTACTTTACCAACATCTTCTAACAAAGTTTTATTACATCTTGCTTCGCGTTACAGTTTCTTGGTGGAATATAATACCAATACCTAAAAAAAATTTCCCGTGTTAAACTAATGCGCTTCTTTATGTTGAACCAGCCAAAGTTATGCAAGATCGACAGTTTGGGTGGAAACCTCGATGCATCATTGTTGTGCAATTAAATACTATTTAACTTACGCCCTAAACATAAATCATCATGCCAATATTACTCTCAAAATGCACCCCGATTGTTCATTAACTGAAACTTGAGCGCTAATTTAACACCGATAATAGTTCATTTTACCGTTCAACTGCACTATTATATTACGTGTGCAACTACTATTCAAGCCACGTCATGACAGAGCGTAACTGCTAAATATTTTCAAAATTTCGGCTCATGAAACTAGTAATGTATTCATGTTTTCGGTTTATGAAATTACCTGTATAATCCTGCACATTGTAAAACTGTTTTACACATGAAGAAGAGAAGAAAAATAACAAACAAAAGGACGATTTCATATACATGTATAAGCGTATGTCTCAAAGTTAAGCAACCTGATGGGTATCGCAGTTAAAACATCATTAACACGGTCTTTCATGACTTTTTGTGTACATTAATAGAAAACATCAACGCGATTTCATTTATATGATGCGTATTTTGGAAAGCGAATCGGAATTATGGGTAATACAGTTTGATAAAGGCAATGCATTTATAAACTTGTGAAAAGAAATGGAAACTGTTTTAAGGAGAAAATGGTTTACTTTCAAAACACTGAAGCAATGTTTAATGTTACAGAATCAATATAATTCGAACAATTTGTGAACATAACAAACATGCATATGAAATGAAAAAAAGATCTATATTTCAAATCGTGTATCATTGTTGAGTTTTAATTGGAAGCATAAGTAACATTCTTTTTAATATTGCTCCAACAGCGTTAAATCATCGGAATTCGTTTTAAATTCTATACAAAGCAATGCAAAAAAATCAAAACAGGTGTTAAGAGAAGGAGTAGCTATAGTATACAGATGTTCATTGCAGATTTCGATCCGTTTATTACATTGCGAGTCACACTTGTATGTCAAACAATTTTCATTAATTGTTATGATTTTTAATACGTAAGGACGGTGTTGAATAAAAAGTTTTCGCCGTTTCCAATACAACTTACAGATGTCAAAAATGAAGTGACACTTTTGTTTGTATACTGATATGTTCTTTTAATCTCTCGATTGCATTACGACACAGCTCTCAGAAACATGGTTAATGTAAAACTCCGTGGGATAGCATATATTGGGAGTATCAAACCCGTTTTGTGTTTTCATAATAAATGAAATAAAGACGCTTTATTACGGAACTATTACACCGGGACCATTCTTCTTCTCACGAAGTATAGTTTATTTCAATGAAAAGCCGCGAATTTCAGAAAATTTTATGTAAATGAAATACATAAATAGTTATTTCTTTCACATGTACTCTGTCAACAAGAGGCCTCTGCGGGTAAGGTCGCACTTGACACTTGAAATGTGCCACAGGTGGCATACAAGGCGAAGCTCTATGGCCATGTGTGTTTATGGCCCAAACTGGATTACGTCGTAGATTGGTATAATCCCCGTTATTTAGTATTGTACACGCCTTGAGTGGTAAACCCGCTGGACTGGGTGTTTCGGCTTCATGAGAGAAAATTTATAAAATAATGCACACTACTTGAAGTCAAACCCGGTGCTTTGAAATTATTTTCGTCGAGGGCCTAGCCAAATGCTTCTATAAACAAGTGTTTTATTAATTTACTTCTTGAGTCCAGCTGCTCGACAACAACTGAGTATGCGAACGGGTCTTGTGGCGTTATTTATTCTAGATTTATTTGAATTTAATGAAAAATGCTTTAAACCCAACCAACCTAGTGGACTTCGATTGATTTATTATTGCTAAAGGATTATGAAAAAAAGACACTCGTTTTTGCTGAACTTTATCAATGCTTAGATAACAATTACAGATGTCCGCAACGAAAATATTGATATTCTTTTTTGCATTGAGTGCTTTTTCGAATGTGCTACACACAAACAAATAAGAGAAAGAATAGCACTAAAAGGAGAAATACGAACTGTCTTTTTTCTGGAAGAGGTGTAACTTATAATTAAAACTGTACTTTTTTAATGCTTGTTTTGTATTGCGACTCATAGATAACAAAATTGTATCTGTAAAAAAATTAATCCACTTTGGCGGATTGTCTACATGGTCTAGACAAACTGATTGCGAACACATGCATAATAATAACAAATACTTAAGATATATGATAATCGTATAATACATCACCAAATAACTTTCATCTCTAGTAACCACAGTTTACCTAAAACTGATTTGCGATGAAATATATTTTCATTCGTAACGATTAATTATTAAACATTAATTCATTCATTTTTACATAGTTAATGTGTACTTCCATTAATGTGGTTTATCAGCGTCTTTAAACTTGTATTATGCATAAAAGACGATTATGTTATTGCGTTTCCTTTCTGTATGATGTCCTGTAGCGCCCAGGTTGCGCGAAACGGGATGAACCTGTAATATATCACTCATCAATACATAATTAACACTCGAGGAAATGCAGTGTGAATTTGAAATTGTATTTGTTATTTTCAGCTATTCTACATTTCTCGAGAATGGTTATTTGCATATGTCTTCCATTGTGTAGGGATAAACCACCTGTTCAACATGTTAGCACCAATCAAATTAATGTGCACCTCTTCCGGCCCGGAAATCCGACTTTTAGGACTAAGACCATCTTTCTCTGTGTATAGTACTTTATTATATACCTCTACTTTGTTTGTTCTTATTTTGTTTGTTTCGTAGCATAGTTGTGGATGTTTTGATCGTAAAAAGGTATATAATAAATGGATTACTATAAAACTACATGACTTGTTGATTGTGTAAAGTAGTATTCCACTCGCCCTGCGGGATTGTGGAAATACAGCGTTACACAATCAACTCGAGAGATACAAGCCACCGGAACACCGCTGCCACGTAATATTCCCGTATATTCAAACGATTTTCACAAACATAAGGAACAATCAAAATAGTTTTTCGCTAATGTTCCGCACCAATTGGAATTGGTGGTGTCGCAGCATCCACGTGGATATGAAAACCAATTACACAATACATACACAGCATTTTACATGTAATAGAAAACGCTGTAATTGTACTAGATGATTTGGCTCTGGATTATGCAAGCTATCAATCTTAACTTCGTCCAAATTTAATATCTGTCCAATGAAAATGATTGTTACAAATAACTATGAGTTGTGGTTTCTCTTGGCTTCTTTTTAGGTTGGTCAAGGCGTTGACACGAACTGCATAAGTATTGGTATCGTGCACTTTCACACGTAAATGTTCGTGTTTTTTACCATTTTTAAAGGCAAATATTTTAGCTGATGCGGCGTTGTTTATTTAATATTCATGTGTTTACTGTTCAGATTCAATTACCACAATACTGGTTTCATTTCCAAACTTTGGAACCATTCCAAAAATTAGCAACTGCTGAAACCGTCTTTTTTTTAAATTTTACTGACATCTCTGAGTACATGTATTAAGTAATACAATATACAAAGGACCACTAATCGAGTACCATACACATATTTGTATTATGTTTTAGTTGTTTAATTAACTACTGAAGGCTTATTGTGTTGCACTTTATATAAGAATTGCTTGAAAAGCACCTCTAACATCCAAACAGAACATGAAACGATTCTCGATGCGCTGTCTAGAAAGTTGAACAGTCACAAGTGGAAGCCGAGTGGTGTTCATGCTTTTAAATAACTAAATCCCCTAGTATTGAAAGCAAAATGAATGACAAAGGGTTACATTTGTTCCACAACAGTTTCATTCGGGTGTTTAACTATCAAAGGACTCCGAGATAGCAAAAACAGCAAGACATCAAACTGAATTAATTGAGGTATTTCTACCACTGTAATCTTCTCCCTTGCCAGATCCCTAAAAGGGCAAACGGGGTTTGTAAAAGTAATTGAGCCCCTATTGAGGTATTGCTTTATGCAAAATAAGGCGAGTTCAAACCAATAGTTTTGTTGGTGTTATATAACACACTGTTAATGGTTTATTTCTAAAAATGCGTTCAGACTGCAAACGATAATTTAACTGTTTTTTTTTTATTTTGTTAACCGCAGCACGTGTAACCTTACTAATTGTAATACCATGTTGTTGGACTGTTTATATTGTACTACTTCTAAAATGTTCTAGTACACATGCAACTGAATTGCATCGTTGTAAACTTCTCTAGTTAAATATGAAGGACACGTGTTGTTCAATATTATTCAAAACGTTATGATTTTCCTATTTCTCCACATACTACTCATGCTCTGTTTTAACAAAAACAGTGGCCCAATGAACAACCTAAATGCCTTGGGCTTTTTTAAATTTTTAAAACAGTTTATATAACTATTCGTCGTGTTACGGGCCTTTATGCAACATGGGGTGACAGCAGTGTGTTTTACGTCAACTCTTAAAGTACATGTATGTTAATTAAGAGCCAACAATTATTGTCATATACAGCATTGTACACAAGTAAAGTTACTTCAGGTAGGTAAACATGTATTATTTACATCATTCAATGCAATGTTTTTTGTTTGTGGTTTGTGATTCCCTGCGATGTTTCGACCTTTGGACTTTTTACATTCCTTTTAGCGATCTCAAGCACGCTTTTGCGTACATCTCTCGACATGAGCAATACGTTTTCTCCCGTTACTAATGATATTTAGTGTTAGCTCGAGTTCGTAACTTCTTAACGCATGCTCAGCGATATTTACCACGAGTCTAACTGCCTCGGTTGCAACTGCAATTATTTACGGTATTATTTTTTTTGCAATTCGTCAATTACCTCGATGATGTGATACATAGTACGGTTATTAGAAAATACCTGATGTCATGGTGAGTCAGTGTTGTAAGGTTTTAAGTGTTTAGTTTTCATAAAATGTAATGGTTTTAACCAACTGTTGTAAAAGGTGATCAGAAAGTTAGTAAATGATAATGGCATTTATAAACAATATAAACAGGCCCATAACACGATGCTTGTAGACTCAACGCGTTAGCCCTCGGATCGTTTGTCTCCTGAAGAAAGATACCTTTGACACTACAACGATCAGGGTTTGAACCAGGAACCCTTTCAGTCATATTCAATACACCAATGCCATCTCTAAAGTACATATAATTATCTGAATGACCCTGCATTCCAGTACAAAAAATATATATAACGCATTCACCGTTTAATACATAATATGACATTTTCACGTGCAATCCATTCATTGCATCAAGCATTATGTTGCATTTTTATCATCAACACATACTTATCTAAACCCACTGACATATCGTTTCAATATTTCATTTGCACGCGAACTGCTTATAGGTAAAACGCTTTCTTAACCGAGGAAACCATTGCAGAACATTCAAAATTGCAATGCGATGTATTGGGAAGTGAGCGCATAAGTGGAGTCAATTAAAAATGCATTACAAGCCGAGATTTTCCCAATCAAAAACACATATTCATCACAGAAACGACACTGTTTCTAATTGAGAAAATCATAATTTAATGCATCTGATTTGAAAACCACTCAGAAATGATGCGAATCGTATATGCTTGGCGTAGAATAACTATTCAAAGGTGTTATTTTAATTCGTGAATAAATCTTCCTGCAGAATTCCTGAAATGTAACGTTGTTGGGTTTCTTTTCTTTACTTGTTTCAAGTGTATAAACTTAGTGGTATATAAAGAACATAATTTGATATTAAAATCAAGCCATTATTTACAATAGGTTTATATATTTTGTTCCTGAGTGAATATTTCCAGTTTGATAATATAATTTATACAATTTACGTTTTGAAAGAAAACACACTTTTTTTCTATGATTAAAAGTTGAGTTCAAACTTCAATGACAAATTGTACTGTATAGTGAGTTCAAACTGCAATGACAAATTGTACTGTATAGTGAGTTCAAACTTCGATGACAAATTGTACTGTATAGTGAGTTCAAACTTCAATGACAAATTGTACTGTATAGTGAGTTCCAACTCCAATTACAAATAGTGCAAAATTTTTAAAATATACCCTTTTTTGCATTGTTCACTTTTATATTCAAACTTTGATTTAGTTTATAGTACTGACATATTGAATCCCACTTGGGCTATTTTATTAAACAAATACCATCTATGTCTGCATTAATACTAACACAGTGTTGTAAGATACGTATATTTCCTGCCTTGCATCTTTTAATTCAATAAATTCCCCCATCTGAAAGTAAATAAGCGTAAGTCCTCTCTGTTATTTTCTCGTAAGTCATTAGTCATCTTTGTAAAAATATCTACTTTTTTCAGTTTTAAAAAGAAGCTTTCGTTAATTGCCATTAAAATAAAGTATGCACACTTACAAGGCTAATACGGGTAGTTAAAATAGATAGCGCGTATTTACCGCCAAAATATTAAACGGCATGTGTTTTAGAATTAACGCATGAAAGTGCAGATTTAAGCAAAAAAACACAAACTATTGTACGCAACGAAAAAAAAACGGTCCATTGAAAACAATTTTCAACCCATTGAATGTCTAATTGACATTGAAATATCATAAATAAAGTCAAGATCAATAGGCACTTGAAATGCGCAGTCACGGGTAAAACGGGTAAAGAGATAGTCATCGGGTCCTGACACAAAATACGACGGTGTTTAAACTTTCGATTCTCCGATTGTTAGCCCTTAAAGGGACGTACTCACCGATTTTATTTTTTTGTATTGTTGAAAAATGTCAAAAAGTCTCATCATACATGAAGCATTTAGACTAACAAACGCTAATATTCTGTTTGTTTGTTTATTTGGATTTTTCGCCGTTTTTAACAGTATTTCAGTTATATCACGGCGGTCAGTTAACCTACTCACACTTTTCCTGGGCAAGCTTAGCCGATCTAAGCGGTTTACCAGTACTAAGTGCACATTCTTATGCCAGTAACTGACAACTGCCCTACTTGAATCAGAGGTAGGGGGAGAATGGCCGTAGAAATAATTTCATGACCAATCCCCACACAAGTTATGTGGCCGGGCTGGGATTCGAACTCACGATCCCCGGTTTACAGTCCAGCGCTCTACCAACTGAGCTACCCGGGCCCTACAAACAAAGCATAACAATGAAAGAAAGACCCCCGAGTCTTGAAATAATGATTCCAGGTTCAAAAGCCTGCCACGTAACCACTCGGTCCGACAGATGTGTATTATTTCACGTAAACCGTAACATTTTTAACATGATTTTCTGTACAACTTGCGCTATTTCGCTTCTTTGTATACAATGTACTTTTCTCTTTCTTTGTTTCTTTTTGATTCTGTGACAAAAAATTTGGAAATCGTCTAAATTTCCCAATCAGTGAACAGGTCTCTTTAAGGTCTAAAATTTCTGCACACGGCCACCGAACCGAGGGTTGAACTGTCACAAAGTCATCCCACAATGGACGGTAATTAGAAATGCGCAAATTATAGGATCGACCTCCATCTATTTGTCAGGACGAGATGTGTGGGAGAGATAGCTTTAAATGTATCACTTTCATCGTCTCGGGCCTGCCGTGGTTCTTAGACGATTGGTAGACGTCACTTTGTTGGTGAAACGCGTATTGTAGAGAAACATTTAATAGTTCAACGAGATGAACATTTTAATTCGGAAAAAAAACTATTCCAGAGTTTTATGAAAAATAATCATCGACTTTTGTCTATTATTTTGTTAATAAGAGCCCTTCATATTTGAAAACTGCACACATGATTTTGGAAAATATTAAATAAAACTAGAGTAAGGGTTGTATGATAAGTTCAAGGGCTTAGTCCACTATTGTGTTAAATGTTTGAAAATTGTACGCAGAGTGCAACTGCGTATCACGCAAAATGTAGTTATGAAAAAGACTACTGCATGTTTATATAAGAGCTACATGCATTTTGTATGATAACGAAAGTTTTAATACTAAATAGACTGTCCTATACTGTATAGTGTCTGCTTGCAAAGAAGTTTTGAATGGTGTTTCGTACTTTTATGTCCTATTATACTTCGTGTAAGGTACTGGGCTACTACAAACACTAACAAAAACTACAAATCTTTTAGCGTGAAAACAAACACTTATATGTATTACGCTAAACGGGTATGCACCTTTGTTTTACAATTCCTTTGTCTACATTAAAGGAACGCCTGAACTTCTGCTGTTAGATTCTGACATATGTAGGTTGAGGCATCGTTGAAACTGTCATCCATATAAGATATTAAAATTCAAACGTGAACAGTAAAATGGGGCTAAGAGGAATTTGGTTGAACTCAGTTGGAGTTCAATACCATCGTCAATGTCTCCAAGGCCAATATCTACAATTATTTGTAACACATACATTCGAATTATTACAGAACATAGTATAGGATCCATGTATGTATCTAAATTAACATTAATTTGGTCTCCATCACATCGACGGCTTAATATATATTAGTATTTGAAAATACGGAAATGTGGAATGTGGATCGAACATATACCTACGTTTCTCATTAAAATATTAGAAATAGAAATGAGGCGTGTCGTGGGAAAACCGGGCATAATGCAATAAATGTCGTCCCCGAATTAGCCTGTGCAGTCCGCAAAGGCTAATCCGGGACGACACTTTCCGCTTTCAGTGGATTTATGCTTAGAAGATATCTCCTTGAAACAGAAAATACCATAAAAGCGGAAAGTGTCGTCCTGGATAAGCCTGTGCAGACTGCACAGGCTAATCCGGGACGTCACTTTACGCACATGCATTTAGCCTGGTTTTCTCACGACACGCCTCAAAATATTTTTCTTTAGCCAATTATTAAAATGTGTAGCGATTGCCTTATTTGGTGAATGGAAGTTTGAGTCCTGGACATACGAGTGTCCTTAACACACGGGAAAACGTATTTTATAAGTAAAACATGTACGTTGTTCTTACCTCTGTCGGGGAAGCTAACCACTGTAGAGGCGTTATATGGACCATCCTTTTTAATTAAACCCCCAGCATCCGTGATATCGTTAAATAATTCCAACATAAACTGGGGTGGAGTGGCGCCCACGTTATTCTGGGGCGCGTGCTCGATCCCAAAAACCTTCGAGAGCCTCTCGATAGCCTCCGTCTCCTCAACGGCCCCTTTTGGGCCCTTTTTCCGCTTCCCTTCCGCCGTCCGTGCAGTTAAGAACAACACCGTTAATAAATAGCACATACTTAGCATTAAAAATCCAGAAAGACCGAAACTGGTCCCTAAAATCCGCATGGTGTATTTTTGACACTAAATCACTCCTCGTTTAGTCGTAGAGTTCTCACTAGAATAGGTAAAACTCCATGTAGTCGGGATTCATTCTCTTAAACAATCGGTCCATTCATGCGCTAAATCGATAACTTTTGTAACCGATTTCCTAATATTTATATAAAGTTTACGTGATAATTTATTTGAAACGCTCGAAATTCGCGCTTTTGGTTACACAAAAGTAGTGTTGTTTTTCTCAAATCTGCTTAAATCCTTTATTCAAGGAACGTTATAACGCCCTATATTAGTTACATAATAAAACAGTGCATGATCCGTTCAGTAATAAAATATGGATGATCATTATTATACCGTTGCCACAGGACCGAGCAAGCAGGATTTCGGATTTGGCATATTTCAGCCTATACGGCGATTCAAGTGAAAAAGTACTGTCCTTAGCTCATCTATGAAGCACCTGGTTAATTGATAGCAAAGCCTATCATATAAATTATGCGTCACCACGCATCGGCACTGTAAAGTATACCAAGCAATCCGTGAAAAATAATAAAAAATCGTCCAATAAATTCCATCAAATATTCATATATTTCCAAACACCACTCACGCTCAGGACATATATATTTGCTCCCATCGACTTCAGTGTTCAAATGATTTCGCCGTTTTCATTTGCAGAGAGCGCTTATTATTTTCCACGATCTAACGTAAGCTGTTTCAATCCACAGTTTTCCGTTTAAAGAACTCCGCGCACTTAGCATAGCGCCGCTAATGTTTTATTGAAACTATTTGAAATTATATCTCGTAATAAATTCACAGGTTTTATTATCTTATCTTAAACGGCAAATCTGTCGATCAATCTCTCATGATCTCCTACGAACAAACTATTTGACTGACACACGAGTTAAAACATCCTCCAATGAAGTTGCGCGAGAGAAAAAAAACACTAACAAACAGCATTCTTTCTCAAAACCGGTTCATTCATCGAGCCGCTTACAAACAAGCATGTCGAATAATCGATTATTGACAGTATTTACGAATGATAAGTTTATCATCATCACATCGCGATATTAAACAGCGTTTGACACAAACTTATCTTACATGTGATTGTTTACTCACAACAAAGCCGCATAAAGCGTGGAACGCGCCTGTGCGGCCTTAAAGCCGTCGCTGGGACCCCTTCTTCGCCGGGAAGCGTCTTAAAGTCGACAAATGGAGATAACCATCTGAAGTTACGAATCTCCATACAAAATACACTTCAGTCCCATCCATAACCACTCGGGTGTCTTAGCCAACAAAAAGAGATATAATTTTATGGACTGATCATTGACTTTCACACAAAAGAGCAACTACTGATGTAGCAAACCCTCGCTGTTTTGACAAAAAGTACGGAATCCTCGTTAATGCGATACCGGCGAAGGCATAATTATTTGGCTACCACATAAATATAAAAAGTAATGGAATAAATAATGCATGTTATTGTGTTACGCCTCTTAAAGTTTTGCGAGCCAAAGTATCAGACGCTCTTGGTTTCACATCGAATTAAACAAACCAATATTGGGGCACTGATAGAGTGACGGTTAAATCCCAGTATAAAATTGTTTAAGTCGATGATGATTGTGCGTTCTTAATGAATCGCGAACCCCCCTTTATTCGATTTACTTTTCACACACCTGTGACAAATCAAATCCCCCCCTGTTGACATCAACCCGTCCCGCTTGCTTCTCGATTCTCATAAACGTGAGAGTGGCATGGACCGAGCACAGGTGGCTTTCTAAGGCTCAGATTGATTTATTTGTTGGTTATTTGGACGAATTCTTAAAAACATAAATCTTCCTAATATTCGGGGAAGTTATACAGCGTATGAACGTCTTTGATAATGACATGCCAATTGATGTCATTGGTATGGTCCTCGTCATGCGATGTGGGGGTCGTCAGTTCGATACCTACGCAGAGTGACTTCGTTTCTTCTTTCTCATTCTAAGACAGTTCCCATGTCTTCAAACTCAAACGTGGTCTCAACCTAAAATAAGATACGCTGCAAATTGAATTTGCCTACTAGCATGAGGCTTTATTTTCATTGCTGAATTAAGAAATAATTACGATGTATCGTTGTTTATCGAATAATAAACAATGATTTTGAGTTCTAATGCGTAGGAATTAAACCACGAGGGTTTAATTATTTCGATTCTAACAAGATTTGACAAATATTTTTTGCAATAGTAATGAGAACTACATTTTACACTATGCTCCGCTCAGAATTAGGAATACTTTTGGCGTTGTTTATTGGGTTGTTTAACAACGATAATTTTGTTCTTTGTCTATAGAAAAATTAGCGAGTATCGTGTCAGAATAGTCATTATATTATTGAAAAAATACCCAGTTGAAATAAATTTTAAACAAATCAGTACATCAACAGTGCATAATTTTAATCCAGTGGGAAGTAAGCAATGAACGATTAGTATCAACGGCTTAGTTTGAGACGTGACTTTTATTTGAATAACCTTTATTCTCCAGCTACAGGCATTGGCAAGATTTTAAATATAGAATGATCTCGAGACACGGGTGAAACCTTCAAAAGGACAGTAGCAGATTTATTCTGTGGACGTAAATTACAATATAGAATGATCTCGAGACACGGATGAAACCTACAAAAGGACAGTAGCAGATTTATTCTGTGGACGTAAATCACACCTGTATTCTTACTTGGCCCAAGTTTGCTTTTAGATACACGAAAGTCAACATGCCTTCCCAATATAGTCGGCGAGTCGACAATAGCCCCTCTTCACCGATTCTTAAAATGTTTGTATTCCGCACAAAACCGACAAACGAAGAATAATGAAAATGGAACTTTTAATGGAAGACACCGGATACTCGCTACAAATCTGCAAGCTCTTGAGTTGTATTTAAGGGTATACTGTCTTCGGGAAAAAAACTGGGGGCTCTTCTTTTGCGCAAAACTTGATCGTAGCTTGTAAAGTCGTTTGAGATATGTTACAAACACGCTAATTAATACATGTATATTGAATACATTTTCGTATAGTTAAATACGACTTTATATCATATCGATCATTAATATTAATTATTGTATAGAATAAATGTATCGTTTGCTAGACAACATGTTTGTGCATCATACCTTACGATAAGAAAGCCACCTAATGCAATATCGTGCCGACTTTATCATCTACGCCCCTGCTATAGGGACGAATGATGCAGACCGCGAATATGTTATTTTTAAATATAATAATCACTGATTTTATAAAAGCGTGTATGATTTTGTAACAGTAAACACTTTACATGAACGAAAGGGATTGTCGATTGCTTTAATGACGCCAGTTAATGCACTGACGTCATTTCCCATGTATGGCATTTACGTCAGGCTCCATATTTGATAACCAGTGACAACCAGCATACAATATTGTTCAATATATACTTTTTTTATGATGTCTGTTACTTTAGTCATTTTAGTCAGTATTGGAGATTAGTCGTCAGATTTACAGAATGGTCAGATTGTCAAAATTGTAAGGAGGAATGTACTTGTGAGTTGGCCAATGGTCAGTTATGATTATAATTATTAGCAAATTTAAATACATACGTTATTTTTTTCAGTAAGATTGTACAGAGAACAGTTAGCATAGGCTGATCTAGAGGGGGCGTAAGCGGCGTACGCTCCCCGTAAAATTGTCTAAAATTCGATTCTGTTAACCTCACAATAGCAATTGTATTTGGAAAATATACTGTATACTTAATACAGTGACTTTGTTAACTTCATACATGCATAGGAAAGTTGGAAAGGTACTAATTTTTTCCCGCCAACAATCCCCCACACACACCCAAATCCACCCGAAATCCTTCACCCGCGCCTGGTAAGTACAACTTTTAATGAAATCAGTATGTTAACATAATCAAAGGTATATTAAATTTGATTACTTTAAAATTAAAAATTTAAATTCAATCGTTAAATCATGCTAGTAACGTTCGCTTTGATTCCAAAGCAGGTTCAGATATGTGACTGCCGCGGGGATGTCGGCTTCCAAAACTGACGCGTAAACTATGCAAACATACACCCAATATACTTTGAATACATTTTAATTTTCATAGTTATAATAATTAAATAACGTGATAAAACCACATACAGTCTTATATTGAAATGTTATGTCTGTTATTGTGTTCGGGCTAGCACAGGTATCGACGTGGGTATATTAAAGAAAGTACATGCAGCTGAATAAATGCCATGAATACATAATTTCGCGCTCTCATACGAAATATACACTGTGTACAGTAGCAAGAACGTAAGAGCTTTTGTAAGATTTCTGCACATCGTGTTGTTTTAGGACAGCGTGTATTATCTCGGCGCTAATATCCAGCATTTATCATAAGAAGATATACCAATAATATATCATCTCTCGCAATCACGACGCCGACGAACTGATAAGCCACTTGTAGGTGCCGACGAAGCAATACTTCATCATTAAAATCACATTTATACAGACAGACAATTAGAACCCTCGCTGCGTCCGTGTCTACCCGCCATGCTGCGTTCTTTAAGTGATTTACATTGATTTAACGATTAAAACAAGGGAGTGTACTCTCGCCACGAAATAATGAGTTATTTGCATTTAACTCCCTGACATTGGGAAGTGAAAAGTTTTGAAAACATTGCACGACGAGTTAAAATGGCATATGTGCTTTCTGCGGGCCTGTGTAGGATTTATTTTTGTCAGCATTTCTTTCCGATTCCTCCTCGCTTCGTCCGTATGGTCGTCTCAACGTATCTCTGCACAATGTGACGCCGAAACCAGGCCGGTTGGGAAGATCTATGAATCCATCCGCCGGGAGTGGTTCGTCAGGAAATAGTCCGCCGAAATACGGAACTATTTTGTCAGCCTTCGGGCTCAGGTTGATATATTCCGCCACTGGACAGTTGCTGAAGGCGTACTGAAGGTGGTAGGAATACACACTGGAGCCATGAGGTATCACCAAAGTGTCGTGTGCCGCTGCCATGGCAACCACTCGCCTCGCTTCTGTAATACCACCCAACCACGTGATATCCGGTTGGACAATATCAACGCACCGGGAATTTATCAACTGCTTAAACCCGTACTTGTTATATTCGTGCTCTCCGGTAGTGAGCATGACTTTGGAACCTCTCAGATTCTCCCGGATATCTCTGTACCCTTCATAGTCGTCCGGAGGCAAAAACTCCTCCATCCACTTGAGCCCGTAAGGTTCGAGCTCCTTAGCCAGTCTGGTTGCATACGGGACCGTCAGTGCCATGTAGCAATCCAGGCTCAGCGGAAACTCATCGCCGACCTTTTCCCTCCAGCCTTTAAAGAAATCGATGTTTTTTCGCATTCCTTCGTCTCCCGCTGATGGTCCGTACGGACAAGGTATCTTTGCTCCCACGAACCCGAGCTCCTTTGCTATATCCGGTCTAGCTGTTGTGCTGTAGACCGGAAGTCGTTCCTTAGTTTTTCCGCCGAGTAGCGCGTACACCGGCTCATTCCTTAGCTTTCCCAGCAGGTCCCAAAGCGCGAGATCCACGGCGCTGATGGCTTGAATCGGCAGTCCTTTACGTCCGTAGTTCAACGTTGACCGGAACATCTGATCGTTCAGAAGTTCCACATTGCGCGGGTCCTGTCCCTCGATGAACCGACTGAGGTGTTTCTCCACGATGTAGCATCCGGGCTCTCCGCCGATCGTGACGCCCACACCGGAAGTTCCGTCGTCCGTCTCGACTTCTACAACGAGCGTTCCCATGGCGTTTATTCCCCATGACTTCCGGTACTGTTGATACAGCTCGTAGCCCGACATCGGATTAGCAATAGGAACCGGACTTCCGTTAATCCAATGATCGTCGTCCACATCGTGACAGTCTGCTCCTTGGTCGCCCTTTACTGCTTCCGGTACATACGCACGCACGGCTTTTATCCTCGGGAAATCTCGAGCTTCCATATTTACAATAGTTTCGAGCCTTTCTTCTGCTCTATTTCATGTGCGAAAAGTAAAATATGCATACGCAGTTATTTATCTACTGCAGCAGTCACTAGATAAATGAACTCATTTCGTTATCAGAACATTTATTGTAGCAAGCGACTACCGTATATAACCTAAATATTGCGTCAAGGAGACCAGGTACACAATAGGGGGAAAGACAACGGAAACTACGGCGGTATAGAGGGGACATGAGAAGTTTATCACGGGCTCATGTACTGCTTCCATCTGCCATATTTCAGAATGGAGGTAGGGAATAGGGAATTGTTTAATTGTTGATTCCCGACCTCCATTTTGAAAATATGGCGGAAAGTCCACGTTTTCTCATTGATTAGTTATCACGTGCGCACATGATCCTCTCTATGCCGTACTATGCCGCCGTAAATAACAGCTATTATCAAAGTATGCTGCTTTTCTGTACATCATAACCAAGCAACGACAAATATTTTGATCATATATTATTGGTATCAATACTGGAAACATGTTATATTAAATGTATGTGTATTTTTACTCAAATTAGTGTCTTGTGATAATAAATATGAGGCGTGTCGTGGGAAAACCGGGCTTAATGCATGTTCGTAAAGTGTCGTGCCGGGTCAGCCGGTCCGCACAGGCTAATCCGGGACGACACTTTCCGCCTACATTGGTTTTATGTTAAGAAGAGATTTCCTTGAAACAGAAAATACCATAAAAGCGGAAAGTGCCGTCCCGGATCGCACAGGCACGACACTTTGCGCAAATGCGTTAAGCCCAGTTTTCCCACGACACGCCTCATATTATTTTCACATAACTAATCCAAGAACTTTACGGATGACCTTCGTATAAGTATTATAAGTCGAACTTAGTAGGACTTTCTTTCTCGATGCAAACAAATACATGTATATTATGTATAAGTTTATGATGACGATAAAGGAACAGGACGGAGTTGTTTTTCAAATTTTATTTGCACTCTGCAAATCTACATAAATTTAGATTTTGTTCTACAAACTTTAAAACTAGACGCGTTTGTACATTGCGCGTGCGATAGCATATTTCGCCACTCTATAATACAAGGGCCTATCTTAAATATGTTAAAGAAGCAGATAGACCCTTGTAATTCTAAGGTGGCGAAAAAAATTAAAAGGACGCATTAATGTATGCCTTCATTAAGATTCATACAGTTCACATATGAATATACACTTGATCTATCTTTATGAATTTTTAAGCGTTGAAACTTGAGTTAGATACTTTCCACATCTCTTTTGACTGTTTCAGGAATATTTAGGGTATCATTCGCAAATAAGGTTTCTTTAAATTTCATATTGAAACTTCGATAAGACGAAGATTGCAGACATATCTACAAACAATGTTCAAACGGATATTTTGCTTTTATTGACTTTAATGTTGAGATAACGCTCAGCTCCTCCTGATAACCTTAAATACTATGGATATTAGAACACAGTTGGACTCTTAAAGGGACTCGCTCACAGATTTTCTCTTTTTTTAAATATTTCATTGAATGTATTATCTGCATAAACTCAAGCAGTTGGACTAACCAAAAACAAATGTTTTTTATAAAGAAAAAAAATATTTCAAAAAAAATTTGCCTTCCACAAGAATCGAACCACGTCCGCCGGGATCAAAAGTCTGTCTTGCTAACCACTCGGCCATCCTGACTGCCAATTATTGCAATGAATTTTAAACGCTATGTAAGTGATCACGTGTTTCACAAAATACCGATGGAAAGCGTTACAAACGCTTGATAAATTTATCCATTTCAATTGATGATTTTCCATAAGGCGTTAAAAAAGTATGTTTGTCAGGTTACATGGCCAAAAACATTAGGGTAGGGATTTTTTTGATTTTTTTTTAGTAAATGGTCAACTTAAGAATTCTAAATCTGAATTAATGCTCAAAATGTAATATCCCTAAGCATTGTTTTTAAGTGGATTCTGTCAAAACTGAACGCGTATTTAACCAAAACGCATTTTATCATTGAAAAACATAAATAAAACAAAAAATATCTGAAAACCCCAATAAAATGTTCTAGGGTCGGGGCATTTTTTAGGTTAGGTCGGGTAACCTGAAACAAACATTTTTTTTTACGCCTTAAATACACTATATTTCCAATATATTTCTTTGCCAGTAGTGTAATTTTGCTTGTTTATATCTTATGTATTTCTCTTTTGGGCTTGTATGACAATAAATGTGAAAATCGTCAATTTGCCAGTCTGTGAACAGGTCCATTTAAAATTTGAAATCTGATCTACATGTGTCCATATCATCACCTTGTGTGTAGGTATAAAGTATAGTTGGAGACCTTGAACCTTATGTCGTGTACATATAACGCAGTTACATTCAGTTTGCTCTGATCTACCCAATCTTTGATAAGTTTGTTGCACAGTGTTAACTCATTGACATCTAGGAGTTTTGATATGACATTGTACTAATTTCGCCATCGCCGTCGAGTAAGCGTCTTGAATTAAGGGAGGTTGCGAGTTTGTTTTTTGTCCAAATATGGCTACCACGGACGCTGTAGAGATTCCGAAAATGATGAAAGCGCTAATCAAGAACGCGGAGACGGAGTCTTACGAGTACACAGAAATTCCAGTACCGGAACCGGAAGGAGACGAGGTGTTGATCAAAGTGGACGCCGTCTCTATTTGCGGGTCGGACATCGCGCTTTACAAATGGACGCCGATGGCGCGCGTGATCGCGAGCGTTCCCTTCATACCGGGTCACGAGAGCGCCGGAACCGTCGTAAAGTGCGGACCGGAAGCGACGCTAGAGGTCGGTTCCCGCGTGGGAGTCGAGAACCACTTCTACTGCGGGGACTGCTACCAGTGCTCCCACGACCTGCGGGAGATCTGCATGAACATGGGGCAGTATGGCCACGGACGCAAGACCATGCACGGAGGGTGCTCTGAGTACTCGATCGTGTCCCAGAAGTATCTTTACAAGATAACTGCCGATCTCAGTAAGACGCTTTCATTAATCAGTAGCTTTTTACGATGTTTTTTGTTTATTAAAAAGGTTGTGTATTTTTAGTTGAATTGTGTAATTTTTAAAATGATATAAAATACTCATCCGAAGGTATTAAATAAGTAGACAATTTATTGTATTTATTTATTTCCTGAACAAACGTATGATAAATTGATTGATTGGACGATCGATCGATCGATTGATTGATTGACCTCTAGGTGCCGAGGAGATCACGATGATGGAGCCGCTAGGGGTCGCCCATAACGGCTTAGAGAGGTTAAAGGTCAAGGACGAGGACGTGCTGGTCATAGGGTGTGGCCCCATTGGCCTCCTCGCGCAGAAACTCGCAAAGGTCATGGGTGCAAAGAGGTAACATTTTCACTTTAAGGCACTAGGTCAGACAAGAACATACAATAGATACCACACAATCTACTTTTAGTCATTGTATTTATTATTTAAAGAACGCGATGTGGTTGAATTATATGTATTTATAAATATTGCTACATGTATTTTCCAATTCTGGATAAATTATGAAATTAAAAATATTGTTATTTAAATAGCACTCACTGGTTTTATATAAGGGTGCATAACCTATACCTAACATCCCTCGGAATTATTTTAATTATACTCCAAAACTAGACTTTTAATGTTAGTACGTATGTACCAATGCATGTAATCAGGGCACTATATATGAACTGTTTGTCATGCTTGTAACCTACAATATGTCGACATTTTAGCAGTGTCTCGATTCTCTTGAAATAATCCTCAGTTGCTACCCTATTTTAACAATTATAATTTCAAGACTGACAGACTTATACAGACAAACTTAGTAGGGGTGTGGAACGACTATATTAGACAAAAAGACAGACAGACAGACAGACAGACAGACAGACAGACATTAATATTTTTATCCGCAATACAATGTATTTAATAACAAAACGTATGTGGTTCCTTGCCTTATTCGCAGAGTGATAGGCGCAGATATTGAAGACTGGAAGCTGAAGCTGGCCACTGACATGGGCACCGACATCGTGGTCAACACTAAGGACAAGGACTTGAGGGAGGTTGGTTGTCCTAGAAAACTACTACATGGGTCAACACTCCCGCACAATACATTGATTTGTTATATAATTATGTTTATAAAATCTAACTTATCAAAACGGTTTCTCTGAACGAACTAATTTCGATCTAATAGCATTTTCAAGTCAAGTCAAGTCAAGTCAAGTTTATTTCAAAGCTCAGTTCATGCATAACATGACAATATGAGCAGAAATTACATACAAGCAAACAAAGAGATACATAAGTTAAGGGGCTAAATTCAATAATGCAAAATGATAGTACAATATTTGGGAGAGAATAGCAGAATGACGAGTAATTTTCAGATAATGACGTTCTACATATACATACTAAACAATCTCGCCTTTCTTTAAGCCAGATAGTCAAGCTGATAATACTACCCGATAGACACTCATCTGTTCGGTACTAATCGGAAATCTTCCGAAGATGTTCGGCTGCTATCGATTTTATCTGATGATCGATACTGCCTTATCTAAGATTCAATCGGTAATAAATGTTATGCTTTTATATCCTCAACAATTTTATCTGGCTGTCCTGTTAGCGCAGTGTTTTTAGCAAGAGATATTTTAGTGAAACACTTCTGTTTTTATCCAATTTTATTATCTGTTGGAAAATATTAAGGTTAACAATTAATCCATAGACTTCAATAGTAACAACAAACTACAACAACAACAATAATAATAATAATATTATTATTATTAATGATAATAATAATAACAATAATAATATTATTAATCAGCATCAGCATCATCAGCATCATAAGAAGAAAAAGATAAAAAAATCAATAACAGCAACAATAATTTAGATACAAAACAGTTATATCACAAAGCATGCATTGCACCTGGTTCTCTACGTAAATTGATATTTTACAGCTGGATCATCAACTATGATACACCATTCTTTGTCTGGTAAGCACAAGCAAATTATTTAGTGGCCCCATTTGTCACCTTCGCCTATCCGTGGAGACCAGACAAAGAGCCCGTTTTCAGACAAGTTGGCGCACTCTTGTGAAAACATCCACATTTTGGCACTTAGGACCCAACAATATAATTTTAAAAACAATAAGGACAGCACTCTGTATAATGATTGTTATCAGCTGATTATACCACCGACCCATATAGAGACTGCATGATCCCATTTTCATTTGAGATACAATGCTTTAATTAAAATAGAAACTTAAAAAGTTCAATCATTCACAGTTATAAATTGTACAAGTTACATTATCAGAACTTTGTAATTTCAGTTAGTGTAGCTTGTTTTGTCATAATTTAAGTTTGGAATTATTGTTACGCGTATTAAAACAACTGTTTATTTTTCCTTTGTTTCTTTCATTAATTTCGGGTATTATGTTGACGTTTTGCGTTTAAATAACTTGTTTTTGGATCAAAATATTTAGGTATAATTTCTTATCCTTAATTAAACAGTGATTGAAAGTATGTCTTCTGCTATAAATTAACATGCATACTCTGAAATATGACAATAACTCTAATGCATTGTTATAAAAAAACACATAAATTTCCTTCTGGATTTCATTGTCTAAAATAAGCTAAACTGCAGATTATAATGTATATGATACAAATACCAAGAACGTTATCTGTTTATTACTCCCAATAAACGCCGCTGGGAACATATACTGCTAGAACGGTAGTGTTCCACGAACCAACTTGGTATCGGTCGACAACGCTCGTTTATTTCCGTATTGAGTCACGGAAATGAATTTTAAACTATAGGTACCTTATTTAAGCCTAAATTACCGCGCCTAAAATGTTAAACAATTTAGCAAATTTAACACCACTCGAACAAGCACAGAATGAATTTTCCAAAACCGTTTGTACTTTTCTGAAAAACAAGGGGAAGTTTTTTTTTTATGCGATAAAGTTGAAAATGCACCCTATTTCCGACCGAGGTTCTATTGATTTTTATAGGAAATAGGGTGATGTTACAAAGTGCAAATTCCCCCGCCATAATTTTAAAATAAAATAAAATAAATGGCACCATGTTAAAGAGCATAAAATTTTCTTTTCAAATCCGTTTGTACTTTTCTGAGAGTAAAAAAATAAGGAAGTTATGGCGAAAAATATTTAACGCTCCCGATCAAATCAATGTAAATTTTGAGTGAGAACATTTAACTGTTTTACAATCAATGCAGAATTCGATTTTTTATGATGTTTACTCAATATAAATATTTGTTATAGTTACTATAAAATAAATGTATACAGTCACTGCTAAACATTATTACATCTTATCAAAATGTATGTGCCATGAGCTTACATTAAGGACACTGAATCTAAATACATGTAGCTACTGTTGCAACTTGTGCAGTGGTTTTTAGACTGTTGGCGGAAGCCAACGGTCTTTTGAGAGGATAATTTCCAAAACAGGTATCGCGGAAAACTACTTCTTTTCTTTGCAGGCTATTTGTCAGAAAATCGAAACAAGAAAGGGTCCTTCTCCAAAACAGCAAAATTTCACACCCGTTTTCTTACATTTTAATTATTTAAGATAATATATGTAATATGTATTATAAAGTGTATATCATGTGATTTATTACAATTAAAGTTTGTTAAAAGGTCCATTTATATATATTTTATATATATATTTTTAAATAGCTTTGAACTAATGACACCCCTACTTTTGCTATTTACTTGTATGTAACCGAAATATTTACCGGAGTGTCTTGGACCACCAAATCAATGCGCAAAATCGGTTATTTTTGACTCGTTGCGAAAGTGTTTTTTTCTTGTTATCAATTCTCATTCTGAATATTTAGACAACAAATTACTGCAATTTATTAATTTTAAACTGTACTATGGACAATCGAGAGCTTGCATCGTATGATCAATTTAGACTCAGTAGGCTACGAACAACGATCTATGAATAAACATGTTTATTTATAGATCTTTGGCTAAGAAGCACTAACAATCGGTGCGCCTAACTAGTACGCTTCATCGGTTATTCTGGCCCGTTGCAGACTGACTTGTTAATGACATGTATATCAGTCCGTTTTGCGTAAGATAATTAGCTCGAAAACAAAAGATTTTTTCATTACTTACAAATTAGTTTTTATTATGATGTTGTATACTACTGAATAAGAAGCCAAATTATAAAGTTTAAAGGTGGGAAATTGAACTTCATTCAAACAAATGTTTCCTTTTAGCAAAAATGCACGCATAAGAATAAAAAAATTAATCCCGACTTATCTATGCTATTTGTTTGGGCATGTACCCTGAAACAAACATAATTTGTTTACGCCTTAATGGTGAAGCATACAAAATCAGCAAATGCACGTTAATATATCAGTAAAAACAATATACTAGTACTTGCCAAAGATCTATAAATAAACATGTTTATTTATAGATCAATGCGTACATGGTCGATTCGAATAGATGAATCTCTTTTTGAGATATACATATTGCGATCTAACAAGCGTTGCGATCTAACGAGCGTTTCCATGTTTCCCCAGGTTATAATGGAGCTCACGGGCGGTGCGGGGATCGGTCGGATATGCGAGTGCTCCGGTGTGGCGGCCATCGCCAATACGTGCTTCTCGTACCTCCGGAAGGGTGGCCGGGTGGTGCTCATCGGGCTTCCAAAACAGCCGCTGCACTTCGAGAATCCACTTCCGGATATATGTAAGTAACTATAAGTACTCAGCACATTATATGACGTACATTGTTGAAAAGTTAGGAGAGACACGTTATGTTACTTTACAGGTTAATATCCACGTACAAATATTTTAATCAAACTATGAGAACCGATGATTGTTATTATACCAAACAACTTATCAATATGGAACACGTTATATAACTTTACTAGTATCCACGTACAAATATTTTAATCAAACTATGAGAACCGATGATTGTTATTATACCAACCAACTTGTCATTATGGAACACGTTATATAAATTTACTAGTATCCACGTACAAATATTTAAATCAAATTATGAGAACCGATGATTGTTATTATACCAACAAACTTACCAACAAACTTGTCATTATGGAACACGTTATATAAATTTACTAGTATCCACGTACAAATATTTTAATCAAATTATGAGAACCGATCATTGTTATTATACCAACCAACTTGTCATTATGGAAAACACGTGTCTGTTGACTACGACTTTCGATCTTAACCATAATTATAGTCTTAACCTAAATTGTATAGTTTGTCAAGTCCATTGGCCAATTAAGAAATAATATTTGATTTAGAGTTGTTTATCGGCTAATGAACCACAATTTTGAGTTCTCATGTGTAGGAATTAAACTAGGGCGTCTGCCCGAGTAGTTTTATATACCGCATCCGAACGACAAATCGTTGTTTATTAGAAGATAATCAACGATACTGCGAAAATTATTTCGAGTCTTACATGACCTGACAACGTACTCCGCAATTACAATGCGAACTAACAGTTTCGGAACTATTTTGGGGCTTATTTATTGGTAGTTTAACAACGGTACATTTTGTTCTTTGTCAATAGAAAACACTGCGCCTGTCATGTTAGAATATTTGTTTGAGAACTTCGTACGGGCAGGTGCGTGTATAGTTCTATTAAAATGACACGCTTGATTTTTAGTATTCAAGTGTTTAACCATTAAGACGGTACACGGACGCCGGATCTACCACACCTGGGAAGCCGTCGAGGCGCTCCTGGCCGCCCGCAAGTTAGACGTGGGTCACGTGATCTCGCACCGGATCCCGATGTCCCAGTTCGAGGAGGCGTTTAAGGTCCTGTTTGACGGGTCCGCCTGCAAGATCGTTATGGACCCTTCAAAATAATGAGACACGGTTGTTGGAAGAAAAAACAACAATTACTAGTTTTAAATATGTCAAGTTAAGTAAATAAATATATTCTCTTAATATCAGTTATAAATAGACGCCACTTACTTAATATACAGTAATAAAACGCTTTTAAAGGGCCGTGTTCACAGATTTTATTTTTTTTAATATGCAATTAAACGTCTTAACTTGACAAATTCAAGCATATGAACGAACGAGCTCAAGTACTATAACAAGAAAAGCGTAAAAAGAAAACAAATGTTGCTCCCATCGGGGTACGAACCTCAGAACTCCGGATCACAAGTCTAACACGCTAGCCTCCCGGTTGATTTGTTAAAGCTCATTACTGCATACAATGTTGGTAATGCATGTACAGTATCGACTTAAGTTACTTACAGACGTTTTCTTATAACATTATTACTAGTGCTAGAGTTACGTGCAATCAATATGTCCAGTACCTGTATATGATATGAAAATAAATATATACCTGTCACAGTGTGTTTCAAAGCTCTATTGACTTTGCAACAAAAGTTTTGAAATCAAGTTTGTTCTTCAGTTAAGATGTTTTTGCACTGAAGCTAACATCCTCACATTTATTAATTCCCGCGTACTGGCTAAACATGTATATTATAAACACAATCACCTACAACTTCGTAAGAGACCATTCCAACTACGGGGCTGTGTATTGGCATTTTAAAGTGACTCTGTCGAGGAAAAATTGGTGTCCTTTTGCTCTATAAACGATATTAGATGATAAAAATGCGCTATACTATAGGGATGATACACCTTATTGAGGTCGTTAACACACCCTACAAAGGACTGAAAACGGATTTGTTATGTTATAATAAACTTATTAAAAAAAGAATAAATAATATAACACATAATGAAATATTTGATTAAAACAAGTTAGCAATAATGTCTGAAAAAAATAAAACGCCAAGCGAGACGACTTAGAATCTATACGAAGAAATGACAGTATACTATAGTTGTAAATACAAAATACTCACAAACCTGACGTCAAAATGTAAACATGAAATAAGCCAAACAAACACGACCCATATTATAAATTGATTTTTATCTCAGACTGCGAAAACTCTTTTCCCATCATATGTTCTTTATTTAAACCGTAATTGTTTTCCATTATTAATATCTTATCTTTCAGATTTTATAAAGAAATTACACATGTACCTCCTTCGGGCCCTTTTCGTTAACACAGTCCCTTTAACGCAATGTTATTATTGACTCACCACATTTCTTTCGCCACAATGTTTATAAACTAATAAGTTATTTGAAATAAGTCCGCCAGTCCTTTGATTTAAAGACCCACGAATACTTGTGCTTATTAAAGAAACGATCAAATGTCAAAATCAATACAAAATACTAACAAGTGAACGTTAAAATTGTTTGCTTAAGATTTAGTAATTAAAATGTGCTTTTTAAAAGATGGATTTTACATTTGATATTTTAGAAACCGATACTTCTAAATAAACATTTACATGTACTTATAATTGCATATTATTTGTTTCTACGGAGGATATTTTCCAGTTACTGGTTACCCTGACAACGCAATGTGTGGACTGTGTTTGTGTTTGTGCTTTAAACAGAAACCGGAGGAGGTGTTTCTGAAACCACGGGTAAGATTATAGGAACATACATTTATAATTATACCGCTAGGTACTGAACAGAAACAACATAACTATTCAATGAGATTTTTTGTTTTAAATGGTATGCGTGTTACATTTTTTTAGATTATACATATTTTATAATAACAACAAACTGTTATTCAGTATTTGAATTAATTTTAAAATGTATCGCAAACACTTGAAAAGAATTTAGACAAGCATTGTGGTGGGATTCAACGGGATGCCGGATCAACAACTGGGGTTTAAACTTTGAACCACTAAGGAATTGGATTTAATGTCAAGGGAAAAGCATGAAAACTGTGGTCCTTGGTGCGACATGCGATTAAACATAATACGAGGCATTTCGTGGGAAAAACAGGCTTTATACACGTGCGTAAAGTGTCTACCCGGGTCAGCCTTTGCAGTCCGCACAGGCTAATCCAGGACGGCACTTTCCGCCTTCAGTTGAATTATGTTTAGAAGACACTTCCTTGAAACAGAAAATACCATAAAAGTGGAAAATGTCGTCCCAGATCAGCCTGTGCGGACTGCACAGGCTGATCCGGGACGACACTTTACGCACGTGCATTAAGCTTGGTTTTCCCACAAAACGCCTCATATTATAATTTATATAGGATATGCTTCCTGTTGTGCATTATACGCATACTCTCTTAAGCTGTTGACCCAGTGGCATTGCGTCCCAATTTTGTTACCTCTTGTAAAATCGTTCAATAAAGGAGTTAAACTCTGTTGAAAGTAGTAACTGGTGTCATATATTGTAGTAAAGTCGATGTCTAATGCATTAGATCGATGATCTAAAGGATTTTTGGCGTAAAAAGAATAGCGGAGTTGTGAAGGCATCAATCCGGTGGACAAAGATGGCATTAGTCCGATGGACAAAGATACGACCTTCTTGGCCTGAGATTAGATTAAGCAATATGAACAAGCTTTCAGAAAGAAGACGGAAAAAAGTATTTGTAAAATTAATATTATAACACAAAATTCGTAATTCAGACGCAGTCATGATATGGATTTTGTAGTGGTCATACGGTTTTCATGAGACAAGCATATACCCCGTGCACTTGAAATTGTTTAATTCGCACAAAAACAACAACATTAATTAACCATTCAAAGAGAACCGATAAGTGCATTGTTCACTTGCTAAATCTTTGCTATATTTAAGACTAATACAGTGTATTTTCATTAATTGTATTCTTTGACATTTGTATAACCTTAACGCAATAATGTACAATCCAACATTTTATTCAAAAACCGCTTTTACATAATAATTTCAAATTTATACCGTTTAGTCATAAAACAATATCATAATTTTCCGTATCGTTGACAGACAGAGGTTTCTAATCAAATTAACCTAATAACATACAAATGACACGTGATCGCATATATCTATTTAGTCCATATGAAAGGATATCAAATGGCGCGCGTTCCATTCAAAATCAAAGAAGTGTGCAGACGACAATTGTTTTTCTATTACACACTTTCCAAACATATCATTATTCACAATAGTATGGCTATACGGGTTGTTATATACGATTTTGGAGATTGAAGATCTTGATATTTATTTATGTTAATAATTTAAAATACTTCAAATAACTGTAAACAATGTTGCTATGTTTGTGTATTGGCGAACGAGGCGAGGAGATCACCCTACAACCGGTAAGTTAATACAATTTTAATAATAACTCTTGACACGATAAATCCATTACTTTCTTACTTTTCATTATTCTCTTTTGTCCTCATTTTCCTCTTTATTTTATTAGAATATTTGCTCTCCTTTTGTATTCTATACCATTTGTTTTAATCGGAACTTTACATATATAATTTCTTTTCCAAAGTCTGATTCACGCGTTGAAACTAATTTATTTGAAACACGTTAATTTCTGTCCAATACTTTAAACCCGGATATTTTAGACTTTCAAATAACCGTTCCAATTCCTTCTTGTGAAATTTTGCTGTTTTCCATGATTCATATGATACATACACGAAGATATATTATAAAATTATCGTTCGAGTTTGTCACTGTTCGCCAGTCTTATAACTTCCCTGGCTTGAGATTCTTGAACGCGCACATGTATGCCTTCTGATATTGTCATGTACATTTGTTTAAGCAAACATTCAAATACGAAATCACGAATCAACATAACTACCTCCACCGTCACATTGTCTCTCTTTCTGCTTTCAGATGGGTGTAGGCCCCACCACAGCTACGCCCAAGAATCTCGTGCTGTATATCCACGGACTGAGCGCCCCCTCGCGGGCGGTGTGGATGGCGGCCAAGGCTGCTAACATCCCCGTCACGATCCGCTACCTGGACCTCTTCAAAGGTGAACACAAAACACCGGAATTCGCAAAGGTATACTAGCATTCATGCACCTATCAATGTTCCACTTAAAAATGTGATAGCCCTTCATGTTTATTTGATTCATTGTCTTTGCAAACGTTTGGAAGCCAAAACGTCAGGAAATATGTTGTAAATAGTATGTATAATATGTATAATATGTATAATAAGTATGAGTATGTATACATGTGCCCCTGGAAACTCCAAGAAGATGGATGCGTAGAATTGTACTGGAGTTTAACGTGTTTCAGATTAACCCAGACACTACAGTGCCTACATTACAAGATGGCGACTTTTCATTATGGGAAAGGTTTGTTAGATTTAAAGTTATTCCTTTTACCAGCACCAAAGAGGTTATGTTTTTGCCGGCTTTGGTCTGTTTGTCAGTTTGTCTGTTAATAACTTTTAGATTACGAAATTAGTAATAAACGTATGTGCATATAGATTTCTGTGAATGTTGGGATGAGCCATTAAACAAATTATTAAAGTTTGGAGGTGATCCGGATCACAGTCTGGATCCAGAACATTTTTAATGATTCTTTATTAAATAGCCGAGACAAGAAAGGCTATGCAATAAATGTAATCAGAGAATGATTGAAACTGAGCATCATTTCTTATTAATATGTCCAAAATATTCGGAACTTCGTAGAAATTATATAAAAAGGTATTATTACACATGGCCCACAATACAAACATTTGCTTATTTGTTATCTAATGAATAAAAAACGATCATAATTAACTTATCAAAATTCCTATATATTGTGTTGAGAAATCAATAACAGATTATATTTACAATTTGTTCCACTATGTGTGTATGCTTTTCAGATAAAAAATTTTCTGTACTTTGTATTATCCATGCCGTAACCGTAAGTTATGTTGTATGTTGTTATTGCTATAAACATGTTATGTTTTATGCAATAAACATTTTGAATTGAATATAGAACCAGGGATGCCACCTATCGCTGGAAAATTCAATTTTAAACACATCTGAATTTAAATTTATATTTGTGAAAATGCATTAATTCGCATCTTTTGAAAATAAAGACCATTGTTCCTAAAGTGTATTTCTTCCATGGAACCAGTCTAATTACAACTATTGTTTCGTCTAAAAGTCGGCCCATCATGACTTACCTGGTCTCCCGGTATAGCAAGAACTCGCGGCTTTACCCGAAGGATCTGCAGCAGAGAGCCGTCTGTGACCGCCTTCTACACTACGACTTGGGCTCGGTGTACAAGACCATTAGTGAATACATGGTGAGATCACAGGGAATTATTTCGTTACATCCCTTAATCAATAGTAATATTATATTATAGAATTAGCATTTGTATGTTACGTAAGAGTCCGCCACGGATATTATGTTCACGAGATACATTTATTGCACATTCTTACATGATACTCGCTATTTTTTCTACATACAAAGAACACGATAATCGCTGTTAAACTACACATACACAACGCAAAAAGAAGTTCCGATTCTAAGCGGAGCATAGTAAAAAGTAGTTCCAATTACAGTTGCAAAAATATATGTCAGATCATTTATGAATCGAAATAATTTTCGCATTATCGTTGTTTATCAGCCAATAAACAACTCTTTGTCGTTCTCCAAATCGTTGTTTATTGGCCGATAAACAACGATAAATCGAAAATTATTTCGCAATTTTAGCAAGAACAAAAAATGTTGTTAAGTTGTTCTAACAGGAGGCACATGAAATAGTTGAGGAGTTAAAATGACAGTCGCACAAAATGCACTGCAACGGGGGTTTGGAAAAACAATAACCCTACATATGCTATGGATACGTATACACCAGAAAATTGTCAAAAACTGTTTGAAAAAGGCGAACGAAAGAAATACACTTGCATAAAAGCCTACTATGGATGAATATAAACCAGGACATTATCCTACATTATATACATGTAATACATAATAAGTACAAATGATGGTTACACATAACTATAGCTTTAGGACTATTCGTTACTATGGTAACGGAAACATGCAGCTCGTTGCCATAGTAATCATATTACTGGGTACCTGTCGATTTTTTTCCGCAGTATCCACAGCTGTTCCAAGCCAAACCTCCTGACACCGACAAAGAAGCCGCCATGAGGAAAGTGTTCGACTATATGAACAGACAACTTCAGGTACAGTTGGGTCGGGGACCAGTGTGGGACTCTCTTAGAAAAAAATGCTGTATTTCTTATTTTCGAAAACAAAAACAAACAACCCACAAAACAACAACTATTTGATCTTCAAATTAGACATTAAAACCCCGGCTAAATGTTGGAAATATTCTTGGAATATTCTTTAGAAGTAAAATGACACATTTTACTCCGAAAAAATAAGAGCTAAATGGCAATGCAATACGCAATGCCATAGGTCTCAATGTCCAGCTTCGCAACAATATCTCAGTATAAGTTTTGGTTATGTATTGAAACAATTGCTTTATGTTTAGGAAGAGACATTGACATTGAAATCACTGACGCTTTATGCAAAACCATGCAAACAATATACTTAAGATGCTCATGTAGATCTAAAAACAATATAATTACACTAGGGTGTGTCCTCCTAAGGCAATTGAAACGACACTTGTTTTATTCTATTAACCGTGACCTTGACCTTAACCCAAATGGACCTTGCAGATTATCCCAAACAGTATGGTCATTACTTTAGGTATCTAGGAACCAAGCTCAATATCTATATGTTTTCTTATCTCCGATAATTGACCGAAACCAGTGTCGTGCAAAAACAATATGGGGGTGTATTGTACGATTTTATTGACCTGGCATTCATTAATCTCCGGTAGCGCTCGGCTGTTTTATTTATATCGGTTTAACGTTTATCTACCGTGTAAAGCACATATTACATAGTCATCTAACAAAAATCCCCATCAACGAGTGGCAGGAAGTATAGCGCGGTGGATAGTGTTTTAGACATTGAATCACAATGACTGTGGTTCCAATCTTGACAAAATCTTTCTTTTTTATTATTTCTTATACTTCATTACTTCAGCATCACTTATTCTCGTGACTTTTTTTTATTTTTATTTTTTTTCTTTGTTTAATTATTGTATATACATAAAAAATGCATTCACAAAGACTCTGTTTCGCTCATGGTATCGATCAGTTCTCTTCTGTCTCAGAATCGAGGTTGATGATTAGATTCCGTGTAATGAATCAATTAAATAAATTAAAATAAATAAATAAATTGATAAATTAAATGTACCTGTTCTGGGATTCGAACCCAAAATATCACGCTTACAAACTTTGCGTACTTACCACCGCACTACAGTATCAACTGTTAAGTAGTAAGGATTTAATCAATACATATTCATTCGTTCAGGAGACGCCCATCCCAAAGGCGACCCTGGTTCTTTTATTGCCTGATATGAAGCACCTAGAACACTGCATCTCGGTTTAACCGCTCGTGCGAAAGACGTGTTAGTAGGTTAGGGTATAGCGCGGGCTCAAACTTGCGAACCCTGGAGCGTAAAGCCAGTGTGATACTACTAGACCACGGGTCCGCTACTTGAGCAACGACCGTTCGTCTTCTTACCGTATATATGTTCTGTTGTGTTCCAGGGCCAGAAGTACATGTGCGGGGACGAGATGACGATAGTGGACATCTCCATGGCGACCAACCTGGCCCTGATAGAGCTGCGCAACTACAAGCTGGACCAGTGGCCCCTACTAACCGTCTGGTACCAGCGCATGAAGAGCCTCCCCTACTGGGCCGAGTGTAACCAGGGGCTGTACGAGTGGAAGTCACCCATGATAATGGAATAGGCACTTTTAAAAGGGGCATGTCGACGGCATTTCCCGTAAATATAGACACGTATTAAAACAAGGCATATTCCCATTTTTTGCCAACATATTTTACTAGTAGCAATAATATATTGATGGAATCGTTAAAAAACAATATATATAATGCCAAAAATGTGTTTTTCGATACACGGTTCTAGCACGATTGGAACTAACGGCTACAAAATCGCGCGCTTCAATAAACACTTGCCTACGCTACAATACCCATTACCGTTTTCAACAGTGCGGATGAGCATAGCCGTACTTCATGTACATTTCATTCATATCGATTTTACTACTATATACTAATTTACTACTACTATATACTAATTTACTACTACTATATACTAGTTTACTACTACTATATACTAATTTACTACTACTACTATACTAATTTACTACTACTGTATACTAATTTACTACTACTATACTAATTTACTACTACTATATACTAATTTTCCTGCGCCCGCGAAGTATCCCGGTGACCACTTTATAATTTTAAGTTCAATATTTGACGTTTTCAAACACGAGACCTTTGTGTTAAACAATCATTTAATAAACACTTCTTACAATATAATTTATTAAAATATTATACCGTATTAGCCGTCGATACGCCCCTTTTATATTGAAAAAAAAATAACCATGACAATTTACATTCAGGCAAAGGCTTTGACAAAATGAAGACTTGAAAGTCCCGTTTGTACGTTAACGTACTGAAATGTTGATGCCAGTGAATAAAGCAGACTATGTTCTATTTAGATCCTAATGGAACACTTAGTGTTCATAATTTTGTTTATATATAGCCTGTCTTTTATCTATCAAAAGCATCCACACATCACTAAAACGACTTTGGCTATGTTATACCTTACGATGTATTGGTACTAATGCCTGTATCTACAGTAAATGTATAATTTATACTATGGACGTGTTTAATTAAGTTTTAATGTAGAGAATAAATTTAAATTGGTTTATTTACTAATAATAATATCAAGTGATAAATCGCGTGCGCTTAAAACCATTTTATTAATCATAAAAACACGTTTTATAACATAATCATTACATGGAACTTTAAAAGAACGCGCGTGTTACTTTCAAGCCTTTAGCACAAAATGTGTATATGTATATGAAAGTCACAATCTCATTAAAATCTAATCCTAACATTGTTAGGATCTGAAGACATCGTATAAAAGGTAACGTTCAAATGACCTTCCGCACAATAAAATATCAGCCCTCCTGCGCCCTATCAAATCGCCTTTTGCACAGAAATGTTTGGCCACGCTTTTTGAAAAGTTAAGCATTTCCAGCTGATCCTCGGGAATAATTCATTTACAGTTTATTTTCAAGGGGATAAAAATGGTACCTTAAGCGAATAAACACCCAAAGTTCACGGTAATTTCGTGCATAGTATTTGTGCTTTATATATGATGGTATACAACATTTTGAGGGCAACAATTTGGTTGGCGCATTTTTCGGTCATCTGAACGTGACCCCTAATGCGAAGTCATCAGATCCACTCAGCGGATAATATAGTAGCGTCAGACTGGAGATGATTTCAATGAGATTGAAAAGTCACTCCTTTTAACGTCTACGCATCTGAACTCCTTTTTCCAAAAGGTCATCAGTATTTTTAGAACAAAACCAGAAACATATCATAACTGAAGTTTAAAAGAAAACACAAGGAAAAACACAGGGTTGCATACTTTTCGTGAAATATATATGTGATAATAAATAATATGTAAATATGCTTGCATGTGTCTAATTCAACAGTTAGTATGATGTATGATGCTTGTAATCTCCTGAACTATTTAATTCCTTATTTATGACAATACTATTAACTATATTGCATGTAAATCTAGCACGATTTTATACAAATGACCTTCTTTTCTTAGCAAAAATGGACTGATTATTATTTCATTTCAACTTAATATTTGGTACATTTTAATATGACTTTGGAAATGACATGTTTAAATGTTTATTTACCTACAGTGTACAAGTACATGCTAGTCTGCATGCAATTTATACTAAACTTTAAATAAACACGGAAAACTGAATGAATGTTACCATTTATTCAAATTTCACATATTGCAACATTTTGCACAATGGAAGCAAGTGATTTGATAATTGACCTTAAAGCCAAGTCTTGGCATAAAAGCCCTTCATGTAACAAAGAAGTAAAATCTTCCTGAAGGTTTTTTAAACAATCAATAATGTATTTATTTATGACTTTATAGAACACCTTGTATTTAATTTTGAAATCTTTATTTATGCAAGTGGGGTTTCCTCCGGGTACTTCGGTTTCCCCCCGCAGCACAAGACCACACCAAAATTAAAATACCTGTCATTAAAAAATAAACAGCTGGAAATTGCAGCTATGAATCAAAATTCGTCCTAACTTTCGTGAGTCTCTAGTAAGTTAATTAGGTGGGAGTGCTGGGACACACTCCAGGTCCTCACATAATGCAGCCTCAGACGCGGAAGGACCTCATAAACTTCGAAATACACACACATTTATGCACAAAAACAACACAAGGTTGTAACGTCTACAGGGACGTTCTACATTATTATCTATTTTCTATTAAGCGCCTTTGTTGATATCTATTTTTGCTTTTGTTTTCTTATTACGTAAATCAATAAAAAAAATTGGCAAAACTGTCAGTTTTTAACCAGTTATGCTGAAATACAAAACATAATAATAACTTAAAGCAACTTTAAGCACCACTACATGCACATTAAGTGTCATAACACTAGACAAGACACACATGAACACACATGTCCCCAGTTGGTGCTAAACAGCCTATTTGGATTTTTATCAGTCTAAATTAGGTCAAGGTCAGAGTGAGATTGGTTGACATGGGTGGATAAGGCATGGTCATAAGCAACAACTGTATAAGTATCCGAGTACTGTGGTAAGCAGTGTTGGTGCTTGAGGAAACAACAACATCTAGTTAACCAAGATATAGTCCATTTGAATTATTCTTTGAATTATTCTAAGTCCAAATTAGGTCAAGGTCAAAGTGAGGTTCGGTGATATGGGTGGATTGGGAATGGTCATAAGCAACAACTGTGCAGGTATCAAAGTGTTGCAGTAAACAGTGTTGGTGCTAGACGAAACGGTAAAATCTAGTTTACCTCGTATGGATGGATGGACTAATGGGCGGAATCATGGACAGACAGGACAATCGCCATATGCCTCCCGCATCAAGATGCAGGGGGCATAAAAACAAACACAATATAGAAGTTGATGTTGAGGATAATTATGACGACTTTAATGACCATTGAGAAGAGAAAACATTTTGTTGAAACAAAAAATGCAGAAATTGTTCTCCTTCTGTTGATATAGCCAAAAAAGACAATCGGGTTTAAACAATTTATTAAACGTTACTCATTATTGTACATTTAATAGGGTGTCAAGACAACATTTAACATACTGCATGCAAATAGAAAATGATCTCTCACCAGTGGTGGATGAAATTGACTAGATGGATATACTTGTGTGAGGGGAATAAAATGATACATAAAAGGAGTACATAGCCATGAAAACATTGAATTTACCCAACTGAATAATATAGAGCAACAGAGGTTTCAAAAATCGTATAACATGGGCCTCACAGCTGACAATTTTGACCGAAAAGAATTATACACAACAGTCTCAAAATACATACAGGGCACAAATAATCATTTGATTAATTTTGTATGCAATAATATAAGACTTTTATATTTTATGACACACTATGATAAAAGGTTCACATTTTGACAATATATAAACAAATACAAGAGCTGTCTCAGGATGGCGCGCTTGAGTATTCAACCGCTTTGTCATGGTTATGGGCCTTTATCACTACAAACAAGAAAAATATTGAGCGGAAACCGTTTTTCTACTTTAAGTAACAGTGACCTTGACCTTGACCACAACTACCCCATAATTAGTTTTTAATGCAATCCAAAGCGAGGTCTCGATAAAAGGTATCTATGAATTAAGTTTTATTAAAATATCTCAATGCATTATCAAGGAGAAACCGTTTTTCTATTTTAGTAACAGTGACCTTGACCCCACCCACCCCATACCAAATCCCAAGCGAGGTTTCGATATAAGGTATCTATGTATTAAGTTTCATTAAAATATCTCAATGCGTTCTCAAGTTATTGAGCGAAAGCCATTTTTCTGTTTTTAGTAACAGTGACCCACCCACCCCATAAGCAATATTAAGTGAGGCCTCGCTATAAGGTATCTATGTATGAAGTTTCATTACAATAGCTAAATCAGTTCTCGAGCTATAGAGATATGGAGTTGTTGCACGCAAACTTGAACCTGAATTTCTAAGTACAAAAAGGGGCATAATTCTGCTAAAATGCTGGTCACAGCTATGTGTCTTGGCCAGTGACCTTTATATAATGACCCTGAAGGCATGTGTGAAGTTTCAATTGAATATCTGTAGTAGATATAGAGATATGGGACATCAAAAGGGGCATAATCCTGCTAAATTGCAGGACAGAGTTATGGGCCTTGGTCAGTGACATAGATATGTACTTGTTGCACGAAAACCTGAACCTGAATTTTCTATTGCATGCAAACCTTAACCTGACTTTTAAGTACAAAAAGGGGCATAATTCTACTAAAATGCTGGTCACAATTATGGGTCTTGGCCAGTGACCTTATATAATGACCCTGAAGGCATGTGTGAAGTTTCAGTTGAATATCTGTTGAAGATATAGAGATATGGAGTTGTTGCATGCAAACTTGAACCTGATTTTCTAAGTACAAAAAGTGGAATAATTCTGCTAAATTGCAGGTCAGAGTCATGGGTTTTGGTCAGTGACCTCACATAATTACCCCGAAGACATGTGTAAAGTTTCAATTGAATATCTGTAGTAGTTACAGAGATATGGACTTCTGGCACGCAAACCTTAACAAGAGCATTACGCCGACGCCAACGAACGGGTGAGTAGTATAGCTCGAACTATTCGGTGAATAGTCCAGCTATAAATAATTGTACTATTTGTTAAAAAAATACTGTAGTAACATTATAATTATTGTACATCAAACTCCCAAATATCTGAATATATCTCACCTTATACATAAATGACGCGATCCGATTAGCTAAGACCAGTCACATGACCATGGGGTATTTTCCATACACCATGGGTATATTTAATACCCCATAGAAGTCTAATGACACAGTCTAATGAAGTCAGTTTGTTTATTTTTGTGACGTCATTGCATGTGTTTCCTGTTATTTTTTAAGTTTTTCTTAAATTAATTTTTAAGTTACATCCATTAAAAGAAACCAGTGAAAGGTGGTCGGTGAGATATATTCGTTACACTGTTAGTAACTGAGGTTGTATGGGATATGCACCATCAGTTACTAACAGCGTACATCATAATGCGCTTATTAAGTAATTAATTTTTTGAGAGAGAAATTATCTTTGATAATACTTTTATAGAATTTTCTGGTATTAAAGCTGGAACAAAAATGTACATGCTTTGCCATAAATGGAGTGTAATTATAGGTGACCCAACATGCACGCAAGGGAACAACTTTTGTATAAATGAGAAGCAAACATATACTTTATTACATATATAACTTCTTTGTTTAAAACAATTCAACATGGGTTTTACATTTTATTTAAATGTCTTGTTATTACTTTCTGCCAATCACACACAGTCAATTGTTTATATATTTCTTGGTTCGTGTTATTAACTTTTAAGTACTAAACATATTTACACGTCAAAATCTGGGTATAAGTCATTTTATCCAGAGATTTTAACTAATCTACTAAAATGAATGCCCTTTTATAATGAACATTTTTGTATACATGTGTCTTAGCATATGCTTATGCATTTTAATACAAACTAACAACCGGTATCGGCAAATTTTTGTATAAGCAAAAATGATGTAAACCATATTACTAACATTCATACAAAGAAGCTCAAATGTTTTGGCACAGGAAAAATTTTACCGGTAAGACGTTATTTGGAGCCTAGCTTAATATATGTAAGGTGCATGGTCAACTATAGGCAGCAAAATAAACATTCTTACAAGTGTTTATCACTTAACAAATTTGTTTATGGTACGTCAAATTATTTTCTTTCAAAACAAGACAAAGTGTACTACATGACATATTATTGAAATACGAAATTAGCATGAAGTCAATATTCAATCATAATATTGCACCAACATATCATTGAATAAAAGACCATGTTAATATGCAGGAATCTTCAATTGCTACAAAATAAAACCGTTCAAATTTGACAGAATTATCAATATGACATGTTGATTACATCGTCATATAATAAATGAAAAAACCTTATGCCGCTGTAAGTTTTTCACTCCAAATATATATTTATATTTGTATGGTACATTTGTATATGACACATATAATTGCCTGTATGTCTCATACACAAAGGTTTCAGTCGCTACAGGGGAAATAATCCTGTCACTGGCTCCACCAGCCTTGTAGAACTGTACATCACTGTCAAGTATGGATGGCAACTAGGCTCTAGTGTCTCATTTGTTGCGTAGATCAACTAGCACAATGTTTCTGTCATCCACGAATTTGGCATGGGAACAAGTCTGGAACAGAGAACAACAAAAACCACTGTACACCATCAATTCTGCAATTCAGCTTCATGAACAAATTGTAAACTAAACAAGTAAATTTTGATGAGAAAAAACATTGGCCAGAAAAGTTCTTCCTTCAACTCAAAGAGTAATCATTTTTTGACTTACCCTAAAGAATAAACCATCCATCCCCATGCACAATCAAACTGCTTGCCTTTGAAAGTATATGAAGGTTAGCAAATACACCGTAAGACTTTCTGTCATTCTTCATATTGTTGCCAATTTGTGGCAAATTATAGAATATCTATGCAGGTGTCCAAGAGTTATAGAGAAGACAAGAATCCTAAAGGACATACAACTAGGACAATCTGTATGCCCCGCACATCCCATGCATGGAATGAGAAATGATAATTATTATGCACTACTATGTGGAACAAGGAAGCAAGTATATCAAAGGCTATGAAAGTTCTAAAAGTGTGCTTAGGCTCAACTTAAAACATTGACCAATGGGAATGCCCAAATGCCAATTATCCTGCAAGGCATAAAAATTACTGCCCACTACACAATACAATGTGTCTGAACAAACCTCAAAGACTGGTGGATGTTTTGTATGCTCATGATGGCCTCTCTTGCTACATCGAGCAATCTCTGGTAAGCCAAGGTCAGGGGTCAACATGAAAACCCCAGTTCTGAAATCAGATGGAGAGAAAATGAAAAGGAAGAAAAATTGTTACAAACAGGGTAAGTGTTACAAAAGTTGTCAATAAAGGAGAGTGACTGAAAACATACATGTATAATGGCATTACTTTATTAAGTTTTAACACAGGGGCCACATTGCCCTATAGCACTTACCCGAGTATGAAAATCTGGGCCTTGCAGTTTCAGAACAGATTTTTCAAGTCATTTTGCTGTTTAATTCTATATAAACCATGTGACCCCAAGGCGTGGCCGCCTTTAACCCCAGGGGCATTATTTGTAGAGGACCACTATACCATGTTACATAGCAAATATGAAACCTCTGAACCTTGCGGTTTCAGAGAAGGTTTTTTAAGTAATGTTGCTATCTAAGTTCATAGATAACTATGTGACCCCAAGGGCGTGGCTACTTTTTACCCCAAGGGCATAATTTGAACAATCTTTGTAAAGGACCACTATACCATGTTAATATACCAAATACAAAACCTCTGGGCCTTGTGGTTTCAGAGTGGAAGATTTTAAAAGTCATTTTGCTATTGAATTCTATATAAACGATGTGACCACCGGGGCGTGGCCAGTTTTGTTCCCGGTGGAATCATTTGAACAATCTTTGTAGACGACCACTAGAGGATGTCACATGTCAAATATGAAAGCTCTTAGCCTTGCAGTTTCAGAGAAGTCAATTTTTAAAGTTTCCACTTTTAAATCTATTTTTAGCTCTGGTGACCTACATATGCAGCGGACTGGAACAATTTGAACAATTTTAAGAGTGTCACACAAGGATCTTCCTGCTAAGTATAGTGAAAACCTGCAAAGTGGTTTAGGAGATGTTGACTGAACGAAATGCTGACGAACGCAGGGACGACGGACAACAGGCGATCACAAAAGCTTACCATTAGTACTTCATGCTTAGGTGAGCTACACACATGTAACTTTATTATTGTAATTGTTGTAAATACTTCAGCTTAGGTTTTAACCTATTTCTTTTAGACTGATTATGATGAAAAGCCTGATGTTTACTGGGACACTTTCGATTCCATTTTCAGCGCAGAGCCAGTGTCTTTGAGAATGATTGCTGGAACACTGCATGTCTAGTGATCGATTTTATGATCTCCCAATCACAAGGCGGAAGGATTGAAGGAAGATTTAAATGAAAAAGATCATGAACACAATCACAATTAATAATAATGACTAAGAAAATTGAACATTAAGCTATTATTACTCATTAAACTTAGGGGAAACAACTACAGCGACAGCTTCCGGCATCAGTTGCTGGTACGGGTAGTGCGTGTGTAGGTCAACACTGGACAGAAATGCCGTCTGTGTTGGGTGCGTCTGAAGGCACATGAAAAAGAAATACAGACTATAAACCTCTATTAGGGAAAGATCTAGAGTGAAATCCCCCCTGCTGCCTCTCTGGGCTGGTCAACACAGAAATATTGAATATCTTTTGACATTCAACAAATGTTTGCAAATTTTCAACTTCAAATGAATAGAATATGCTTTTAAACCTTTTTAGCAGCACCCTGTACCTTTCTAGAGCCTAGATCTTTCCCTACCTCTACATTAGCAGCACCCTGTACCTTTCTAGAGCCTAGATCTTTCCCTACCTCTACATTAGCAGCACCCTGTACCTTTCTAGAGCCTAGATCTTTCCCTACCTCTACATTAGCAGTTAGACACTAGGATATATAATGCAAGTTTAAAACTTAGCATTCGCTGCTAAATGAAGGTTTTAATGTAATTGTTTGTTTAAAATATGCTGCAGGCAGGTTGTGTTGTCAGTATTATGGCAATTACTCACCAAAACTATATAAAAACGTGTGAGCATACCAGTTTCATCAGACACCCACATTCTTTGTGTGATGGTCGGAAAAGGTTTGGTTTTTATGTAAAGAGTTGTCACACTCAGTACATGAACGTGTATCCAGCCAAGGGAGATAAGATACATACGTGGATCCAGGCAAGGGAGCTAAGATACATATGTGGATCCAGGCAAGGGAGATAAGATACACAGATGGATCCAGGCAAGGGAGATAAGATACATACATGGATCTAGACCAGGGAAATAAGATACCTACATGGATCCAGCCAAGGGAGATAAGATACATACGTGGATCCAGGCAAGGGAGATAAGATACATATGTGGATCCAGGCAAGGGAGATAAGATACATACGTGGATCCAGGCAAGGGAGATAAGATACATACATGGATCTAGACAAGGGAAATAAAATACCTACATGTATCCAGCCAAGGGAGATAAGATACATACATGAATCCAGGCAAGGGAGATAAGATACATATGTGGATCCAGGCAAGGGAGATAAGATACATACGTGGATCCAGGCAAGGGAGATAAGATACATACATGGATCTAGACCAGGGAAATAAGATACCTACATGGATCCAGCCAATGGAGATAAGATACATACGTGGATCCAGGCAAGGAGATAAGATAGTGGACCCAGGCAAGGGAGATAAGATACATAATTTTGATCCAAGCAAGGGAGATAAGATACATACGTGGATCCAGGCAAGGGAGATAAGATACATACATGGATCCAGGCAAGGGAGATAAGATACATACACCGATCCAGCTAAGGGAAACAAGATACATACATGGATCCAGCCAAGTTAGACAATATACATACATGGATCCAGCCAAGAGATATAAGATACCTACATGAATCCAGCCAAGGGAGATAAGTTACATACACGGATCCAGCCAAGGGAGACAATATACATACACGGATCCAGCCAAGGGAAATAAGATACCTACATGGATCCAGCGATGGAGACAAGATACCTACATGAATCCAGCCAAGGGAGACAAGATACATACATGGATCCAGCCAAGGGAGATAAGATACATGTATCCAGTCAAGGGAGATAAGATACAGTATCCAGCCAAGAAAGAGAAGATACATACATGGATCCAGCCAAGGGAGATAAGATCGTTGCTGTCCTGGAAGTCAAACAAGTCCTCTTCATTCTCGGCATTACAGCTGTCTGGGGTACCAGTCTGCTTTGGGACCAACACGTGAGTGATGAAGAATGCTCCCCGCTCCTGGAAATAATTAATGATATATTAACCATGCACAATTCTTTGCAATGGCAAATAGCAGCTAAAGGCATAGACATTTTATTTTATTTTTTAATTATACTACATTCAGAAATGCACACCCATTATTTGCAGTGTTCATTCAAATACTGAGGAATCACTTATTTTCGCTGAGGTCTAACTTTTGCGCTTTTCGCGCTCCCCCCGTTGCGCAAATTTATTACCACCGCGAATATTTACCAGTAATTTATCAATGCGTTGGGAGTTTACAAGTACATTCAAATGTATGGGGGTAATCGTTCATTAATACACGCAGGTGACATTTTGATATTTTTATTTATTTCAGTTGGCATTTAATTAACAACAACGTATCAATTTGACACGACGTGATATAAATGATCTATCGTCATGCCTAAATATGTGGCACCTTTCCTTCAGAGGTTAACCATTGTGACCAATTAAGAGCCTAATCCAGTACTGAAACAAATGTTTATTGCAAAAAACAATAGGCACTTTCACTGGCGTTCTGCCCAGTTGGCCGTTTGATCAAATAATTGACTTTTTTTATAAAGCACAACAGTTACTGATGTGTTATTTATTTATTATTTTCAAAATTGGATATGCGTGCATTTAAAACCGTGCGAATATGTCTCCATGCATGTGTGCGAAATTTGTACCCCACAAATTCAAGTGATTCCACAAGATAAGATAAACAACATTACATGCATATTTAAAAGTAAGTTTCAGTCACAATTAGCAGATAATTATTCCAAACCATTTTTCCCGACAGTATTCCGCAAGTTTCAATATTTCTTTTTGTATTTGCGTCCGCAATGGTCATGAACTTGATGACAATGTCTCTGGGGATAACCACGTCCTTCAATCCATATCTATTCGACCCAGTAACGCCCGTGCTAAGGAAATGATCCGCAGGTACAGACGGTTTGGTACTTCTGTCAACGTCTGGTCTGAAAATACATCAATTCCAAAGGATTATGAACTGCATTCGAGATCCGGAGTGGTAAAGGCTTACATTTCTGTACTTGCTAGTTGTTTTGTAGTGGTTGTTTTTTAATACGATGGTGTTAACAACTTGTTGGTACAGTACTTCAGTGTTTTTTTAGGGCAAATTTGAGGCAGAAATTCAGTCGAATTTTTTTTTTCAAAATAAAACTTACATTCTGAGGGGAATTTTAAGGTAAATATAGGGGGAAAATATATACCTTTTTAGCAGGGGAATGGGGCCAAATTTCGGCCCCAAATTGGCCCTAAAAAAACACTGCTGAGCAACTGATTTCACCAAGTCTGTCAACCAATGTTACTAGGGTAGGCAAAATCTATTGTCTGTATTGCCAAGCGAATCCCACACCATGTACAGACAAGTAAAATATTGCCAAAATTGACTTCATAATCATGTATGGACAAGCCGTAAAAATCATTTGTCAAAAACGGACAAGAAAGGCAATGTGAGATTTCGCCACCTCTGATGTAAAATGTCCATACATTAAATGCAAATGATTTATTTGTTTTACAGGAAAAATAAGACTGATATAATTCTCATTATGTAGTAGCATAAAGATGTGTCATAACTTAAACATTTTTTATTTAAAAAGTTTACTCTTTTTTTCTATTTTTCTAGTTGTAACATCACTTAGGTATAGTAATATTACAGTATTGCCTATTTAATAATTATTACTATTTGTTGTTGTTCTCTATCAGTAGTTAAACAACAATTACCTCGTATCATCACTTATTGTAAGTGTTCGTTTCAACTCTCTGTCAGGTATATGTGGCATGTAATCTAACGAGAGGTTCTTTTCGAGTTTCGGCCTCTGACCCTGACGTAAATCATTTGGTATGAAGCTCAAACTTTTTCCAGAAGGAATACTTCTACGTTCGTTATTCAGACCAGACAATGGTCTGTTCTTGTCAAAGTCATCTGGGATATCTACGAGCAAAATGTTTGGATCGTGTTTGTCTTTTTCATTTTGTTTCTCTTTTTCCCGCTCTTGAAGTAGGCGGAATTGTTCCTCTTGTTCTTGAAGCCAAAGTTCCTCGGACTGTTCCCGAAGTTTTCTGCTTCTTTCCTCTTCTTCCTGTCTTCGAGCCTCTTCTTGCAGTCTGATTTTCTCCTGCTCTTTAGCAAGAATTTCTGCTCGCTTACGCTGAAAAAAAAAAACACACTTATATTCATGGGTTTTTAATAGTGTGATCAATCATATCATGAAAAGTAATGATGAAACACTTAAAAAATGCCTAAGATTGATATTTTTGACATATTTTATTTCGTATATTACATGATGAAAATTCAAACATCAACTAACTCTAATTGGATGACTGAACACGGACAAAAACACAGCAGATCATAGCAGTTTGTTGCAAAAATACAAGAGCACACTTAAAGCAGCAAATAATATAGTTATGCTTGGAATTAGCAGAAAAATACAATCAAAGAGAGAAATATCTTACAAGCAAAACAAATTCATAAAAGATGTAAAGGAAACCGCCTAAAAATATGCCTGAAGATAAAAAATACCTCTTCCTCCTGTCTCTTTTTCTCCAGTTCTGTGTAACGCTGGGTCAATTTATTTTTCAATTCTTCCGCTACAGGGAACACTTGCTTCACTTTCTGGAATAATTGTTCATAGTGTAAACACTCAGTCAGACATAAGTCAGATATAGAGAATACTAGGGTAGTGTTGAATACAGAGAAGTTTATCTTGCGAGGCTTAGAACACCGGAAGCACGAGCCTTGGCGAGCTCTTCTGATGTTTGAGCCGAGCAAAATAAACTTCTCTATATTCAACACTAATCCTATTATTCTATTTATCCCATCATTTCCGTCATTTTCTACATTTCTTTTGAAAATATACTAAAGGAAACACACTAAATAACACGAAAAACATAAAATGACGTCAAAATAAACAACAAAATGACGTCATTATACTGCGCGTGTTTGCTGTATTCAACAGTGTGGAATACGGCTAAGTTTATCCCATGGGATGTTATTTCGTCACTGTCACTGTGAAGATGGGATAAAAAGATTTGGCCAGAATGTAGCATTACCCAACCATTTTTTAAATAATTGAGTACCATATTGAGTGATTTAATCGAGTACTTGAAATTACACTATGCCATTAACATTAATTGACATTAATTGATGTCTCGTGTCATAATTAGCTTGCAGTGAAGTCATATTTTCACTATATGACTATCAGTTATGCAGTCTGTCTGGGCTTTTTTTTTGAGTATGCAGTAAATAAATTGAGGTTTGTCTCTCTTTAAATAAATTGAGTAAATTGTGTTTCAGAATTGGGTACCGGTATTAACACAAATACCACCTTAATTGTTGCAATGATAAATATAAACAGAGTGATATGTCATGATATTAAGTTTCCAAAAATGTTGGCACAAAGTACTTGGATGTGCTAGTATGTCTCGTGCATTATAAGCTAAATAAGCTTGTAGTGAATTTTTAAAGGGAAATTAGTTTAACAATACCGATAAGCTGTGTGATATGTTTTTATTCAATTTTCCGATTTCTATCATAAAGGACTAGGGTCGATAAGGGCCGATTTTGGCCTCATTTTGAAAATTAACGAAATTTGTATCACTGAATAGGCCATTTTTTCAATTTTTAGGATGTACTATTTTAAAAATCTGTTCTGACGTAATTTGACGTTACTTTTGTAGTTGACGTCGTGGTATATTTTGTGTTGTTGCATGTTGAAAAGTCAATTATTTGCAACATTACATGGAAAATTCAGCCTTTTCCGACAATCCCGCATTAAAATTAAGTTGTGTCTTTTTACAACTCGGATCACTCTAAAGCACGCAAGGATATAATATTTAATAAAATGTAAGTTGAACTCTTACAAAAGGAAATTTTAACATGCGCATGTCACATTCAAGAAAATAACAACACATGACGCAGTATCAGTGGGTCGGCTGTGCGATAAAGGCTTATTTTTGATAGTAGACGTTGTTCTTCTCAAACCCTCAAATATATATTTGCTTGTAATTAGTATCAGGTATGACAACGCATATCATAAAATTGAAATCCGTAACGCGTATCTGAATTGTGATGTTCAAGTGACGTAATCACATATATTGACAGTTAAAGGCCTAGTTTAAGGAATGTCTGGCCTCTCCACAAGGGTAGTCCACTTTGTGTATTGGTCAACCATAAAATCTCTTATTCTTATCTGCAATCTTTTTTATCAGCTGACTGATCAGTGGTTGAGTGCACCGTTTCAACTGCAGCAGTGTATTGATCTCAGCTGATACGGGTCGCCACACAGGAGTACAATACCCCAGATTTGGGGGGGGGGGGCGTCAAATAAGGAAGAATTAAACTAGGCATTTAAGATGCAATGTTTTTCATGTAAATCTAGCCAGATCTGCTAAAGCGCATGAAATTTATGCTGACATGCACAATAATATGTCATCCGCAGGAAAAGCGTGAGTTATAACAAACTGTTACCTGTCAATTATTTCGATTCTAACACGATCTTATATAAAATTGGTATTTTTAAAGGTTATGAATGAGAACTATATTTATCTATACTCCGCCCATTTTCCAAGAAGTGCATTCACACGTGCGTTTCTGTGACGTCAATAAATCATAACAATTCAAAATGACGTCAGCTTTATTGATAAACATTGAGCGAATGACGTCCTACTTATCGATATATTACAGTGAAAATACCATGCCAATAAGCACGAATTAAAAACATATTAACAAAACGTAAACGTTTTTGTGAACTTAAGTATAAAATATGTAGTACAAATGTGGTTTAATTGCGCTACATAATGCAAAAATGATTTGTTTGTCACAATTTGCTATCGCGCGTTTAAGCACGTGCATTTTACGGAACAATTTCTTTGAATTTCCGGAACTATTTTCAAAACATTAAGCTCCGCCCATAATTTGTTGCAGAATAACCCACAGTTATTTTCCTTCTTTATGTATGGACCACTAGCCGCGTGCCGTGGTAGAATTTTAAATATACGAGTGATCATATATTTATTTTTTATGATCATGAGTGAATCAAGTCGATATTCTACCGAAACTTACAAATGTTCTTTAATGCGTTGAATTTGAAAAACATTTGAGCCCGGCATGGTTGACGGTCCATTTCATTTACTGTATTAAATTGGGAACCAGTGAGAAACGGTGAACATTACCGGAGTGATAATTTTCACTGTTTCACACAGAGAATTACCAATTTCATTTCTCTGATAATTCCCTATAAATCACTGGAAAGCATAAACTAAAAGGGCCTATCAGCTTCTTTAACACATGCAAGATAGGCCCTTTTCATTCTAAGGTGGCGAAATGTAGTTAAATCTTAAAAACAAAACAAAATTCTTTTAACTATAAATCTTAACATCATAAAGTTTATATATATATTTTTATGCCCCCACCATCAATGATGTGGGGACATATAGTGTTGTCCCTGTCCAATACTTTACTGTTCGCTACGCCACTACAGTTATCATAGGTTAGCTTAGAGACGTAATAGAATCGCCACAATTTTTGGGAAAGAACTTCTTACTTAGATCGGTAAGAATCTTCAATCATGAAAAAAAAACACACGATTTAATGAGTTAGAAATTATTATATAAAATGTTTTCGATGAGAGGGTTATAAATCTTAAGAATAAATATCTTGAGTGTAGTGACTACTGTACAGTATGTACAAGTGTGTCCTAGTTTAAATACCATAGTTGAAATACGTTGTATTTCGAGCAACATCATGCCTAATGGTAAATACCGTATTTGGAGCTAGGAAAATCACATAATTGGAAAGAGTGTAGAGTGTTATTATCATGTTGATATCGAACATAAGTTGATAGAATGCATGTTTGATTATTGATATATCAAATCAGGTAAGATTTTGTTTTTTGATATTAATGCATCTAGTGAAGTATTTACCGTAAAATATAAGCTAAAAAACGGTAGATGTATCTACCAACAATTTGTTCTTAGTAGTAATAACATCCGGGGAAACAACTGAACGACACGGTTAAATGCGTATAAACAGGCGTGTTCTGTTGGATTACTGGTGTTAAGTGCATTAACAAAAGATGGCAAACTGCAAGTGTAGCGACATCATTGAGCCACAAATGACAAGTTGCTTACTAATCAATTAAGAATTTCAGTTAAAAGCCAATTTCCTTGAATGTTTAAATTTACAAAAGTTTATTTTTAACCAACAGCGCATGCGAGTACGAAAAAGATAATAACACAACAAAAAAACTGATTTAAGTTACATGTCTCTTTGAAAAATGGTTGTGGTACTTACATGTGCTGACAGTTTAATTTTACAACAAAAGAGATAAAATTGATAGAAATCGCTGTTCTCAAAGAAATGCATGCTGTTTGAACGTTCCGCGTGACGTCATACGTCTGCGCGATGGTTCGATATTTATGTCAACGTCAAGCGCACATCATGATCTAACTACAGGCATGATTGGTATTGTTTCTAAATAAAATTAAAAAATCGTCAATTTTATGGGCCAAAATAGGCCCTTATCGACCCTAGTCCTTTGTGATAGCAAATTATTATTAACATCATTAATTTTACAATGCTGTTTGACAGGAAAATGTATAACAAAAAATCTTAACCTCAAGAACGTTAAACTTAAGGAATAACAAGAGCTGTCTCAGGACAGCGTGCTCGATTATTCATACCTCTTTGTCAGAGTTATGGGCCTTGGTCAGTGACCTAGTATAATGACCCCAAGAACATTTGTGAATTTTCAACTGAATATCTGTAGTAGTTACAGAGAAATGTATTTGCAAGCAAACGTTTCACGGAATATTTCTAAAAAGGAGAATAATTCTGCTAAAATGCATGTTACAATTATGGGCCTTAGCCAGTGACCTTGTATAACAGGGCTTTTTTTCACCATATTGGGAATATGACCTATACCCATGAAATTTGGAATTTTAGTGTCAATTCACCTAAAACTAGGAAAAAATATAATTGTTCGATTAATAAAATTTGAATTATTATAGATAATCTACACAAAATAGTATGTTCTAAACAAAAACAAATCAGTAAAACAGTTACTGCAACTTCAGCAGGCTTTATCTCTACACTGAACACCTCTTATTTTCAACCATCTGGAAGTCAAACCATCAATTGGGAATTTTGGGACTGGATTTGGGATAAAAAGATACTTTTTGCCATTGGGAATATGACCCAATAATGGCTATAAAAATTGGCCAAAAAAAGGCCTGTATAATGACCCTGAAGACATTTGTGAACTTTTAACTGAATATCTGAAGTAGATATATATTGAGATATGAACTTGTTGCGCACAAACTTTAACCTGAATTTTCAGTACAAAAAGGGGCATAATTAAGCTGAATTGCAGGTTAGAGGTATGGGCCTAACCCATGTATGTACTTGCACACAAACATTAACCTGAATTTTCTAAGTAAAAAAAGAAGCATATTTGTGCAAAATGCACAGTTATGGGCCTTGGCCAGTGACCTTACATGACGACTTCGAAGACATTTGTGAAGTTTCATTTGAATATCTCATATCTGTGGTAGTTACAGAGATATGCACTTGTTGCACGCAAACCTTAACTAGAGCACTGCGCTGACTAACAGGTGAGTAAAATAGCTAGGACTATTCGATGTATAGTCAAGCTAATGAATTAAAAACTCAAAGAAACCTGTTTAATGTTTGTGACATCTTTCTGTGGAGCGTCCTTGTACCCTGGATGCTTTGGTAGCTTTTCTACAAATAAACTGAAAACAGAGATTAAAAAGCCATTTAAACAAAAGATCATACTATTAAGTTTTAATAAGTCATTCTCGAGTTAGCTTAATAACTGTAGTGACTTGTTGATTAGGAGTTGTTAATTAAAATTAGCAATATCCTCTGCAATACAAACAAAATGTAGAATTTAAAATTATATATATTGTAAGTTAATTCAGATGTCAATAAAGAATTAGCAAAAACAATTACCAAAGAAAGAAATAACTAACAAAGAAATAGTCTCTTTCCTTAATATGTATTTAAAAAATATAATTGCCTTACACCAGACACCTTGCAATTTTCGTTGAAACATTTTTCATCATTTCTTTCTTACCTTAAAGATGTGTTTTCATGAAATACAATTTACAAAATTATATTTACACAAATTATATGGATTCTCTTTACTGTTTTAAAGATTTACTTACGTAATGAACTTCATGTACAGAATGAAGGCACTCTCATATTCTTCTTCATCCTTGTACACCTTTGCCAGCCGCAGCATTTCCAGACCGGATCGCAGGTACCGTCTGGCCGGGACGGATGGCTCTACATCCACAATTCCAGCATACGTGCAAAGTTCCCGGACCTTTGCTTTTGGGTCCCGGATAATAGAAAGGCTGTGTGCGATGTTGCTTTTTACCGAGTCAGCCATTCTTACACTCTGAAATCCAATGATATGAATGATAATTGGGATATGATATATGCATTTTTACATATACAGATGACAGTGTCACTTACAAAAATATATTAAATGGATGTATGTGTATTCCATACCAAATTAATATCACTGATATACTCTGTCTATTGTTACTGTTTTCTATTTGCTTTTAATTGAATGGTAACTAAAATGATTTCGGCTCATTATGCGTTGTATTGGCAAATAAATAACTGTTTGTGGTTTTGATGGCTAAAGTCTTCATTATTTAATTGATAAATATCAGAACTTAAAACTGTTGTTATTATGAATAAGCTGATAAACAAGAATGAATTGAATATTTTATCTTGAATATTTTATCCTAACTTAACAAAAATTGTTGATGATAATAAACAAATGATTTTACTCACATTATTGTAGACAGATTATCATTATATCCCAATTATCATGTGGCCTTTTAGTTTTAGTTTTAGCTAGGCCTACAGTTATGACTGTGACTGAGTGAGTTGAGATACCCTTCAGATTCTAAATCTAACAAGTAACTAATAAATGACTCATGATCATAACATTGTTACAAAATATACACTACAATACAGGGGTAAACTACTGTCTCTAATTCATGGGTCAATCTAGACATGCAAAATTGGATTGTTATACATGAAAAATAAAAAATATCATGGCGCATATGCAAGTGTTGCCAATAAAAAATACATTTAGAATTTTAAATGTGTTTGACAGTTTCCTCCATTTGTGCATTAACGAAGGTAAAAGAAATAATCCAAATGAGTCGCATAGGTTACGAAACACCAAATATATTTTGATTGAGCTAAAAATTGGAGCGTCTGCAAAAGGAAGGCAGCTAATCATTGAAGAGCAGATTTAAAGATCATAACTGAAATATTATATATGTCTCTTCGATCATTACAATATCTTCCATTTTAGGTGTTTATACAAATAATTTCTTTTGCGTGTGTTTGAAGAAGGACTATTGAGCAGATATATATTCTGACGATTTATTGCTAGAGGACTATGGCAACGAAAAAGCACTATAAATAATATTAGATTATAGAAATGAACTATACTAAGACATATACATTAAATAAAGAATAATTAATGAAGTACATAATGAGATGTTTGATAAAAACAAATCAGCAAAAATGTTTGAAAAACTAAAACCCCCATTCAAGCGGGTATTGAACTCACGACTTAGGAGCCATACCAAGAAATGACAGTAGACAGCGCTTTAACCAACAGCGCTATTCTTTGTAAATAACATGTGTAAACTATAGTGATACAAAATACTCACATTTCTGACTTCAAAATGCAAACATGAAAAGGGCCGATCAAACACGACTCATATCATAAATTGATTTTTATCCCAGAATGCTACAACTCTTTTGCCATTTTATATATCTTGTTTTTACTGTTATTATATGCTAATTTTAATATCTTACTTTCAGATTTTTAAAAGAAATTACCGCCATTGAGGGCCTTTTCGTTGACATATTATCTTTTATTATATATTGTTGCTCCAAATTTGTTATATCGTTTTGTCGAAAACAAAAACCACATATTTTATGCTTGTCATTAAATAATGTATTGGTGTCCTTGTTGACACCATAATTATATCTGCTTCAAGCAATAAAACACACTTCAAATAATCATTGTGGCAATAAAAATAAAACTTATATTATTTCATTATAATAATTCAGCGTCTTATAAATGTTTCTGATTTACCCTATGCTCGTGAACTACTTTGAATGCCAGTGGTCTTGCCTGTATTTTGAAAGGCGGCTAGTCGTTAGCACAAGAAACTAGTATGACATGGGAGAGAAAAAGATTATTGTTTACTTATAGTATTTTTCTGAATTGAACTCGCAGATATGCACCTTTTTAAGCCTCGGTCACAACCAAAAACGTGCGTCGATCTTACGGCGCCCGTGCGTTTTTTTTTCTTGATCGCAAGGTCGGCGCAACAGCCGCAACAGACATTAGCGCAAGCGCGTAAGTTGATGCGGCGGCATTGCGTCAGTCACCCATCGTGCGGGCACCGTGAGGGCATCGTGCAATCAACCTACGGGCACTCTACATTTTTGCTTCGAAATTGCCTGACGCAAGCATGTACGGTGCACTTGCGGGACGTCGCAAGACTTCCGTGCGTAGTACTTACGGCAACCTTGTGATAATTGCACCGGCGCCGCAAGAACGAAACTTACACCTCACGATCGCCGCAAGACACGTGCGGTTATCGCACTGTGTTCCGCTTTGTGCTTCTTATAAATAACCAAGAGTATTCGCATGCTTTAAGACATTTTTCATATTATCTCTTTAGTTCACGTGTGGTACAATCAAAATGCTATTTGAAGAAATAATAATGTTTTTGAAAATGTAACTATAGCATCTTCCTGATATACATGTCAAATTAAAAATGTAAATGGCACCAATAAATGCAAAATCTTTATGAAAAAAATATTGATATCCGTGTTTTTGCCAAAATACCATGGCTGTCTTGCGGGGATCGTTCGTACAACTTGCGGTGATCGTGCGATTACTATGCGTCTGTCGTACGTCGACATGAAAAGTAATTCACAGTCGCACGGTGACCGTAAGGTCGCCGTAGGAGAGACGCACGTCAAACGCACGATTCGCAGACACAGATGCCATCTGCTAAAACTGAAAACTGAATTAGATAAGTTCTTACAAAACGCATGCGTTTGTCTTGCGATCTCAAAATGCATTTGATCTGGGGTCTGCGGCCACCGCAATGGGTTGTGAGCGAGGCTTTACGGCTGCATATGTTTATTAAGTCATTAACAATTCACTCGATTGTAACAAGTAATTTATACCTGACTTTTACGTGTACACGAGACGATAAAAAGATTGATCGGTTTGACTTTGGGAATGACTGAGTATGCAGCTGCTTGCTAGGCACATGGTTCATGGTTCGCGCTAATATATATATGTGCGTGTTTGACTCGTTTTTAGTTTTAATGAAATGAATATTGAAAACATTTTTGTTTGCTTAAATTGCCACCAATTTAAAAGTATATAATTTTAAATATTGTACATTCACAGAAGTTTTTTTTTTTTAAATATCTACCATATAAACAATGAATACATTTGGCTTAAAATAATTTTTCGAAAATAAATGATTGTGTTTTGACACAGATCTGCTACTTAATGCTATCCAAAATATTTTGCAAACTTGCCATATTGAAATGTTAGTGTAAACCTAATTTGTGAGTAAATTATGAGGACATGGTATATTTTTATTCGAAAGACTGTAAACTTAAAAGGGTCCCTGACCTATTGGTGAACATTTTCAAAGGACAAGCTACAATTACGGTAGATTGCAAATCTGAAATAAAACTGATTTATATTTTGCTAAGGTGCAATAAAACAAGGCTTGAAATAAGTAATAGTTGTTTACATTTAGTGTATTTATTTTTAAAATTAATAACAGAAAATAACCACTTTCATAAATTCACCAGTTCTCAGCTCTTTATTATGATGTGTAACCTTTAAATATATCGACAACAGCCCAGTCATCGGTTTCACAATTTTATTGGTTAGAAATGAGTCCTTGACGTTCAGTCATCAAAAATACACATTTTGCATATTTTGGAACTAAACAAACGTGTTTGGTATGTAAACTGATATTCTGTCTTTCTTTAATGCTAAAACAATGAAGAAATCTTAAATCTTTTTTATAACCTAGTGTTAAATGCTGCTGCTTATCAAATGTCTGGAAATTTTAGCCTTTTTATCGCAGAACATGTCCGAACAGTCAGTTTATTGTATGATCACTAAATACGTTTAAATTAAACTTCAAACTTGCCATGTTCATCATTCTTTTTAAAATTTACATGTGTTTTAGCACAATTTAGTCGTTTAAGTTAATTTGATTTTGTTGATTGAAATGTCATGGTGGGTTGTTAATTATGTACAGACTGTGTAAAAGTCCAATATTTAATAATGGTTCCATTTTCTTCCGTATGATAGATCTATAGGCTAGCAGACATGGCAAAAGACCACAGGTCTGCCAGACATTGTCAGTAAAATCCAATATGCTGGACTTACTGTCCGATAATCTTTTTAGTATCTGTAAATATCATACGTGTTTCAAACTTGATTTAGGCCGGTGAAATTTACAACTGCCTGTAATTTTTCCCTTTCGTAGGACAGTCTGGTCTGTAAATTTTGACAGTCTTTCGCCATGTCTGGTATAGTTATAACATAATCCTGTTTGTCAACGATTATTTATGCATTCAGGGCCCACAATCTACGATTTTTGCCGCCGAATATCGGCCCCACTCCCCCACCTGAAAAGTATGTTTTTTTCGTCTAAAAAATGGAAAAATTCCCCCTAGGAGGTCTGCAAAAAAAACAAACAAAAAAATCAACAGCAGAAAACCTAGTTAAGATGCCAATAATCGTCCGCATCATAAGTATAGCCATTTTGGTCCAGATCTCTACATTGCTAATATTTCATTGAACAATAAACCGGTGCGTTCAACATCAAAGTGAAACAGTTTGACGTCATCAGCTTATATCGCGCGCGCCACCCATGAGGACGTCCTTTCACTGCTGTCGCTTTAATTAGCAGCTGAATTACACGCTGTCCACGTGGTGGGTGTACACAGTACCTGTATGTCATAAATCAATACTGACTTATCTGAACGACAATAACGTTATCGAAACGGCAAAAGTATTTTTTGTTTAAGAGGAAATGTTAACTGCACATCGATGGCGATACAAAACTATGGTTGGTTTGCGCTACGAATCTTTTATTCAAAAGTAAAGTTCTCACAGTTCTCTGCGCAACAAAGTTTTTACATGGCCATCGATACACCCACGCTTTCCATGTGGATGACGGGACTTTGTACATGTCAGCATAATTTTTGCGCACTTTTCTAGCCAAACAAAAGCTTTTCATGAAGTACATGTGTATTTTAACTGTAAATAAAATTTGTGTTCATGACGTGTGAACAGTAAAATTCAAATAGGCATTTCGCACTTCGATATAGTATATGTGTTGTGATAACTGATTTAAAATTAAATACAAGGAACTATATAATATGTTTATATACAAATACAGGGATTATCCTAGAGGGCGACATGGGCGAAATCGTCGCCCTATGGTGTCTGACTTCGCCCTGTGATCTGATCAAAGCGAAATCAAAATTGCCGAAAATTTCCAATACTAATGCTTATTTCTCTAATCTTATGCCCACTACTGTCATGGTTTATCTGATTGTGGAGATAACGATGCTACAATCATCCATAATCGATCTGTAGACAGCGTGAGAAAGTTTGTTACACATCACTGACCTGGCATTGTGTTAATCAATCAACCAATCGGCTAAGGTTATTCCAATTGCGGTTTCCGACTTCGCTTACTTGCTTTCAAAGTAAATCTGTTATTAGCAAAGGCTGTGGGGAACCAAGAAAGCGAGTGCACACTGGGCGATATGATCAGCCGGTTTACACTAGAATTTACAGTCATTCATAGTTATTATTACCGGTTTACGTACTGTCAAAGAACTTATATTCAGGCTATGAATATTTGCTGTTTGCTTAATTGCGATGTTTGACCTTAGAACTGACAATTAATTTAAAATTAAAACAAAAAGATACACTGAGTTATTTTCCATTTCCGCAATTAACACAATCGTAACAAACACCGCGTGTGAAAAGTAACAGATAATCCAATTCCCATTTTGTAGTAAGTGACGTCATCCAAACAAAAGCATTAAACAACACGCGACACCATTACAACGTTATTTCATTCTCCTGTGGTTTCTATGTTCTTGCGCCGACTAACGGCGGGAAAATTATGTTGCACGATTTCCACGTGCAGCTTGCTGACAACCAAGTGGTGTACAATACCGGTACTTGTCTACCTGAGCGATGTATAACATGTAGCGTTATTAGGAGAAATATCAAGGGCGTTAATAATTTACATTGTAACATTTATTCTTTATATCATGACATTATTTTAAAGGAAACCAGTGACTGCCTTATGAAGTGTTAGTATCAATTGTCATAAACATAAACATGAGTGCTTGTTTTTTTTTTAAAATACTGTTTCTAATGCCAATAAAATTTATTAAGCTATTTTGTGTTTCTCTTTCATTACTACAGGTTGTGGTCTTTTTAATTAATTAATTATACATAATTCAATTGATTGATTGGCTAAATAGCTACTTTACGCGCCAGTGTCAATTATCGATAAACTTCTCCCTGAATTCGGCAAAAGGAGAAGTCACTTCTCCTAAAATTTTGGGCTAGGATGATCCCTGCAAATAGAATATTGTACATATGGATATAAAACATTATAGATGTTAACAACAATGAAAAGGTGATTTAATTACATTTACTTTTTGATATAACGAAAATAGGCATGTGTTTACATGTATATGCACACGAATGACCTGACAAGTTATATTGCGATCCATGAACCCCGCGAATCGCGATATAATGGAGTTGTTGTGTATTTCCATTTTTGGTCATTTAAATGAATACATTAATTAATAATTTAAAAAGCGAGACTGCAAATTAGTTTTACAAAAAAATATGTGTTGCATATTGATATTAATTATATTAGTTTCATATCTCTGTTATAAAATCGTGCTGGGCTAGAAAAACGCGCAAACTATTTATAAACGCCGGCGAAATCACAAAAACTCGTGGAAATGACGCCAGTCTTCACCCTAATTTTTTCAAAGCACTTGCCAGCTCCGGCAAGCTTGTTAGCAAAACCACTTGCCCGAAATCTGTTTAACATGTCCGGACTTCAAATGCTACTTTACAGCAATATAAGAAAATGACGTGTTCTGTAATTTTATTTATTCATATTTTATTTCCATAGTCATGTCTGTCACCTTGTTTTTGTTGTTCTCTCTCAAAATGGGAAATGCATAAGGTTCATCATATTTTGTATGTCATGTGTCAAATGTGATTTAAAAGATAAACAGGGAAATATCTAAAACGTATGTGGCTCTGCTCAAAAGGAGAGGGGTGGACAGTTGGACCAATTTGTTGATATTATCTAATAACTTGATAACTCGCTTAAATGCTTCTAATTAAGGTTTTTATACAAAGTATATTTATTGGATAATCATATTTGCACAAATATGTTGTATATCAAAAGATATATATTCAACATTTCTCTGTGAACCAACTCAGAGAGGCAGCAGAGCGAAACTAAACAAGGAGCAGGGTGAAGCAACCCGCTATTTCATTCTTATTAAACTGCAAGCTATATTTGACGAAAGTAGTTCCAAAATAGTTCCTACCAAAGAAAAGTATTTAAATGCAGTCTTACTTTCAAACAACATGCACTTGTGCAATTAATTTCATATTCAAAATAAAATACTTATTTATATTTGTTAATTACTGCAAACAATGCAAGTATGTGTACACTTCAATTTCAGCTAAACTAGCATGTACTCCAACTCAACTAAGGTAGTCTGCATCTTAAGCTTTTGAACAGAGAAGCGTTTACTTGACTACGATCAATTGTCTATATATTTCAATAAACGTCTACACAACAATGAAGACCGCACAGCATGATGACATCATATGTTTATGTGTAAATACTTTATGTGCCAATAAAACAACGGGTTTTATAAATATTTTCTTCGAAGAATGTTATTTTTAATGCATTTTTGTTTCCACATAATATATAAAGCCTCTGAAAACACTTGCCCGATCGGGCAAGCATCCGGGATTTACTGCTAGCCCGAAATCAAATCTACTTGTCCCGGGCATCGGGCAACCCAGTTACGACGAAGACTGAATGACGCATATATGGCTGCAGTGTATGTATACCGCAGCCTAGTCCAAATTTTAAGCGTTATTGTTAGATTCTGTTTTTTGTGCTAAAAAAGTTATATTTATAGGAGTTTCATTTGCTGTAAAGATTACATGACGTTTTTACCAAACGACAATTAGACTCAAGTTTGTTCGGATTGAGATAGTTTTCAAATCAGTTAATTTGTTAAAACTTCCATATTACAGTATTCCATCAAAATTCCCCCTCCAGAGGGCGGTGGGCCCCTTGTCCCAAAACTGATTGAGGGCCCTGGCATTAATATTCAGTCTGAATGTAAAGGTGTCCAGTCAGTTTGGCTTACAGCTGGTGGTTTTACTTTATATAAGAAACCATTAAAATGGCCACATCTGTTAACCATGTTGCCTGTAAATGTATGCATGATTACTGAGTATTTGCATTCTTGATATTTATTTTTGAACATTTCAAACACTGTTGTCAATTAAATGTTGAATGGTCATGATTGAAACATTAATAACACCGATTTCTATGACCACCAATTATCTCAAAACAAGTATTGCACAAAATCTTGTGCAGTGCGCTCTGTTCTTTAAATACCGTTCCTCTTAATCACACTATGGAATTGTTCATCAAATATGCGTTGACCACACATACTTTAAAACATATAAATACTATAGTAACAAAATATCTATCTTTAATTTCAAAATACAAAATCTGTAAAATATAATTTTGTAAACAAATTAGAGCACATAGAACAGGTCAACCATTACAATCTCCGGTAAAAAAATATGCATCTTTTGATATCGATCCTCATCTGTTTTAGCTCGACTATTCGAAGAATAGGTGAGCTATCCTACTACCCCCGGCTTCGGCGTCAGCGTCCATGTCTGAATTTGGTTAAAGTTTTTATTCAAAAGTCTTGTAACTTCAAAACTATGTAAGTTATTCACTTGAAACTTGGAATATACCTTTGTCATCAACTCCAGTGTCAGGGGCAACATTCCCCATAACCCTGTTTTGTATTTTGACAGAGTTATGACCCTTTTTCACTTAGATTTTCTGGTAAAAGTTTATATTCAAAAGTTTGTTAACTTAAAGACTACATAAGTTATTCACTTGAAACTTGGAACTAACCTTTGTCATCAACTCCAGTATCTAGGGCAACATTCCCTATAACACTGTTTTGTATTTTGACAGAGTTATGCCCCTTTTTCACATAGATTTTCTGGTTAAAGTTTATATTCAAAAGTTTTGTAACTTCAATACAACAAAAGCTATTCACTTGAAACTTGCAATATACCTTTGTCATCAACTCCAGTATCAGGGTGAACATTCCCCATAACTCAGTTTTGTATTTGACAGAGTTATGGCCCTTTTTCACATAGATTTTCTGGTTAAAGTTTATATTCAAAAGTTTTGTAACTTCAAAACTACATAAGTTATTCACTTGAAACTTGGAACTAACCTTTGTCATCAACTCTAGTATCAGGGGCAACATTACACATAACTCTGTTTTGTATTTTGACAGAGTTATGCCCCCTTTCACTTTGATGTTGTGTTTAAAGGTTATATTCAAAAGTTTGGTTACTTCGAAACTACATAAGTTATTCACTTGAAACTTGGAACTAACCTTTGTCATCAACTCTAGTATCAGGGTCAACATTACCCATAACTCTGTTTTGTATTTTGACAGAGTTATGCCCATTTTTCACATAGATTTTCTGGTTAAAGTTTATATTCAAAAGTTTTGTAACTTCAAAACTACATAAGTTATTCACTTGAAACTTGTAACTAACCTTTGTCATCAACTCTAGTATCAGGGGCAACATTACCCATAACTCTGTTTTGTATTTTGACAGAGTTAGCCCACTTTTTACATAGACTTTGTTGTTAAAGTTTTTGTTCCAAAAATGTAAAAACTATACAAGGTTTCACTTAAACGTTTAGTATTTTAACAAATTTATGCCCCTTCCACTATCCAAAATATGTACCAACTGAAATACTTGGAATAGTCGAGCGCGCTGTCCTCAGACAGCTCTTGTTTGGTTTATTACGTCATCTTAGGCTGGTGCATGTGCTATTCTTCTTTACAAATTTATAGAGCAATGTATTTTAATCTAAATTTTAATGAAATGTTTTTCATTTTAAGTTTGAAAAATTGAGTGTATAATTGATGGCAAAGGGGTACTGGCTTTATTTATTTTTTGCCTATGTCTACATAAAATGCATATAGTTTCGGACAGTCAGGTTACTAAAAGTGCCATTTTTGTAGAGCATCTTTATCTTGTGAAAAAAAGGTATCGAAGATAGACCGGTATCTGAATTATAAGGGATATTTACTCTGCATCACTCTGCATCGGCTCTCAGTTGTATACTCACTCTGAGTTAGTGTGCATGATCTCCTGGCATATATCAGCTACCTCTCTGAGTACCGGTAACTCCTCTTAGACCTGCCCTCCGCTACAGCCCCAATGCTTTATGGATGGGTTGCAGATAAAATTTAGCTTGTCTCTGGAACCTTTTGGCATCAGTTATCAATAAAATGGACAGAGTTTTGCTATCAGGCTTGTTCAGCATGTGTGCGGGATAAACACCAAAACCTAGCCAAATGGGATGCAGAGGAATGCTGACTGTTCCGGAATTGGCTTCCGAATATTTCCCGATCCTGTGGCCAAGTTGGGCTTACATTGGAGAACATGCTGAAGGGTTGTCAAATCGTTGCTGGTAGAATGCTGAAATGTTGTCGATTTGAGGGTTGGAGTATATAAACAATGCCAAACTATTATCTTGTTATGAGTTACAAGTGGGACACCATGTTAGAGATGTTAGAGGCCTTCACTTTGCACTTCAGTTTCAAATCCAAGCGGAAATGGATGGCATTCTGGCCTTGGCATTGGCATCGATGGTGGGTCCGCCCCTGGCTCACTTATGACAGGAGGCTTCAGTATGGACAGTACAGTATGTTTGCAGGAACGATGAGATAAAGATGTCATCTTCAAAAGTTTTTTGAGGATCACGCCCACGTGTTTAATGAATTAATCAAGCATCTAAAGACTCACACTCAGAAAAAGGACACCAGATTATGAAACGCCATTCCTGCGGGCCTGAACCCTGCGATGACACTGAGGTTCATGGCATCATGGGCCACATACGCCTCCCTGGTGTATGACTTCCGCGTTGCTGCTGAAAGTGTATGCCATGTCTGCGATGTCAGTACAAACTCCACAGTTTTTGTGTCTCCTGAAAAGGCAACATATAGGTTTTACTTTTGGCTGCATTGGCAGCATTGGCTGCGGCGGCCCTTATGTTTGTGCAGACAATTACTGGGGCAGTTTTTGTGCTATCATTATGAAATTTTATGGAAGTATTTGTAGGCATAAAAGGAAGCTCAAGTTCGATTTTCGGCATAATTGCTCTTATCATACTTGAGTTATGCCCCTTTTTAAGAAAAAAGTTCAAATAAGGCTTGTGCAGACAATTACTTGAAGCCTTTTTGTGCAATTATTATGAAACTTCACGGAAATGTTAGTGGTCATTAATGGAAGGTCAGGTTCGGTTTTCGGCATGATTGCTCTTATCGTACTTGAGTTATACCCCTTTTAAACCAAAAAAAAAAGACCAAATAAGGCTTGTGCAGACAAGACCTTGAGAATTTTTTGTGCACTTAATAACTTCAAAAGCTTTTGTGCATAACTTCAAAAGCTTTTGTGCAATCATTATGAAACTTTTAGGAAGTGTTTGTAGGCATAAAAGGAAGGTTAAGTTTGGTTTTCGGCATAATTGCTCTTATCATACTTGAGTTATGCCCCGTCAGGCGACACATCCGACTCGCAGAGTTGTAGTTTACAAAAAGCAGGTGTCTGTCTTGCAGTCACTGTCATCGTTTATACTAGTCATAAACATAGAGTATGTCTTTGTACTGAGCAGTAATTTGCCGGTATGTCATAGATAATGATGGACTGAAAGACAAACACTATAATTATCTTGTCATCTATCAAGCATTGAAGTGTGTCAATTTATTGTAGTGAATTTAGGTCTAGGTGTACTTCTTTCAGGACTTTCCTCAGATTCCTGCAGAGCTTTTAGATGAAGTCAAGGCTCTTTGGTATATGTTGAAAATATACTGTTTGCAAAAGTAGTATAACTATAAAAAATAAAGGTGCGAAGTAAAATGTTGGGGAAATGATTTAAAATGCATTTCACATTGGGAAGACACATTCAGTGTATGTAAAGGCTGCATGCCTCAAACCAACATTGGAAGAGCACAGGTCTACTAGACCTGTTATTACCATTTTTAGCTCCACTTTTTGAAGAAAAGGCAAGCTATTCTACTCGCCCCGGTGTTGACGTCGGGGCTGGCGTCAGAGCTTGGTTAAAGTTTTTCGGTAAGCTAGTTTCTCAGAAATGGCTTGAGGGATTTCATTCAAACTTAAAACATGAATTCCTCACATAAAAATGAAGCCATAGGCCAAGTTTGGTAACTCTAGTTTGAAATTTGTCAAAATTATGGGACTTTTTACACTTAGAAATTTTACATATAAGCTTTATGGACAGGTTAAAGTTTTTCGGTAAGCTGGTTACTCAGGAATGGCTAGAGGGATTTCATTCAAACTCAGAACACTTATTCCCAATATTGAAATGGACTCATACATGTAGGCCAATTTTGATAACTCGATTTTGAAATTTGTCAAAATTATGGGCCTTTTTACACTTAGAAATTTACATAGAAGCTATATGGACAGGTTAAAGTTTTTCGGTAAGCTAGTTTCTCTGCTTTTCGTTTCGGCTCTCTAACTCGAGAACAGATTAAGCTATTGTAATGAAACTTCAAAGATAAATACCTTATAGTGAGATTGGGATTGCAAATGGGGTGGGAGGGTCCAAGGTCACTGTTACTATAAATAGAACTTGAGAACATATTGAGATATTTTAATAACACTTAATACATACCGTAATTAGTCTAAGTTTTCGGACACTCTAAATTTTCGGACACCCTCTTTTTTAGATGCAATAATTATTTTTGGTTACTCTAATTTTTCGGACACCCAGATATTCACCCATAATTAATGACTCTCAATTTTCGGACATTTTATGTGAAAGTGGTATTTTATCAGAATTCTAACCCGTTTGCGTTAATCCGGTTACACATCGCACATTTACAACCGGATGACGGTCATAAAACCTGAAAGACGAATCAGAGTAGTCAGTGGACCGTTACAATTAGTAGCGTTCTTGGGTAAATAGCCAATTAGCCATGTATAATAAACAATGGCTCAAAACGATAAGTGTGACAAATAGGCTCCAATTATATCGCGCCATATCACAAGTTTCACGAATGTTTGAAGGTGTTAAAGACAACCGTTTTGAACAGATTAATATTCAAGAACAAGCATCGGAATCATAGTTTGCATATATTATTGCATTAATTACAGGTTCATACAATACGAGATGCTTGTCTTTGAACTCGGTGGTCAAAGTACAGCCTTGGCGTAATTTTCTGTAAAACAAAATCAAACATATGAATTTTAAATTCATTGCAAACGTCGCTAAATGTAATTAATTCTATACGACCTGGTATTTTACAAGCACGCGCTATCATTTATCTATACCATTCGGCAAGTGCCGTTATACACAGGATTTATCCGAACGTCAATGCAATATTGTCAGTGTGTCTCTAAATTTTCGGACACCAGTATTTGGGAATATTTTCGTGTATCTACATTTTCGGACACGAACATTTTTAATTATTTTTAAGTGTCCGAAAACTTAGAGTAATTACGGTAGATGCCTTATATCAAGACCTCACTTGGGATTGCATGTGGAGTGGGTAGGGTCAAGGTCACTGTTACTAAAAATAGAAAAACAGATTCCACTCAATAACTTGAGAACGCATTGAGATATTTTAATGAAACTATATACATAGGTACCTTTTATCAAGACCTCGCTTGGGATTGCGTATAGGGTCAAGGTCACTGTTACTAAAATAGAAAAACTGTTTCCTCTCAATAACTTGAGAGTGCATTGAGATATTTTAATGAAACTTTATACATAGATAGCTTATATCAAGACCTCGCTTGGGATTGCGTAGAGGGTCAAGGTAAAGGTCACTGTTACTAAAATAGAAAAACGGTTTCCACTCAATAACTTTAGAATGCATTGAGATATTTTGATGAATTTTTTTACATAGATACCTTATAGCTTGGGATTGCATATGGGGTTGGTGACGTCAAGGTCAAGATCACCATTACTAAAATTTTTATTGATGTGCTGACTTTAATGCTTTTCGTTTGAATAATTTGGTTTTCGTGGAATTTCCTATAATTCTTATTTAAAAAAAAAATGCCAGTAACTCTGACAAGCACAAGAAAAGTCCAGCGCTCTGTCCTCCGACAGCTCGTGTTATATTAATAAATTTTACATTATTTTGAGACAATTAGTCTAAAATATTTGGAAATCTGTTAGATGAATTTAAACTGGATATTGCCATTGCTGTTCAATGTTCAATCCTGTTAATTAATATCTAAATTAATTTATTTAATAGCATTTATCAAGTTACATATTAAAGCTGCTACTTCACAGATGATTAGATATATATAACTGAGGCAAAAAAAGTTGTTTGTAATGTAAACAATACGATACTCGTCAAATGCAGTCAATAATGCATCACTTAATAGTATAATAGCAATACAAATAATAGCGACTAAGAGGCAGATGCTCTAACCGCGCCGTTAATGACACTTGCACAATGCGCTACTCGTAATTTCGGATATATGTTTTGTAAACAACGGGACTCCGGAAGTGAAATTGATTGGCTGTTTGGACCACATGGTAATTTCACAACAACAACCTAAGAGTGATAAATAGTTGAAAAGCGTCTCGAGACGCCTTTGAAATCCGGTGTAAGAATGTGCTGTAATTATTGAACCAGGGTGTTTGGAACTTCTGTTAATGTGTCATCAATGTTATTTCAGTCAGTTCTATTTAATAGTATCTTATTTTACTAGATGTGAAACATTTTTTTTCATTTTTGTCGTTTTCCCAATCTAGAGCTTTAAAGATAACTCATATCTAAATTAATTTATTTTACAATAAATTAAAATTTTTGTTAGTTACTTTCAATTCTTCAGACATTACAATATTGCTGAAGATCAAGAAAATAAAGTAAAAAGATTAGTGTAATTTAATTCTTTAAAACTTGACTAATAAGTACATGTTCAACTTCTTATCACTGTCAGCGAGCGGATCTTTTGTTTAAACACAGTCGGTGTTCATTTATTATTACAGATCAATACAGTGGTATGATTTTAAGATCCTAAAACTACAATATAGTGCTAATGACAATTTAGAATTGTAACCAAACAAGAATTAAATTTTTTTATTTGAAGTACATTAGTTTTAGTTTAAAAGGACTGAATTCCAGATGGTCCAATCGTAAAAACGAAAGAAAATTGTCAAAAATACATCATTTTCTTACACAGTCGTATAGAACTGATTAAAAAATTAGACAAGTATCTTTTTATTTACCTGAAAAACAATTATTTCATGTAGTTTTCTTTCTTTTTATGGTCCTAAAATCCATAGCGTATGCATACCCATGCTATAACACATCAAGTAATTAAAAAATAGCGCTGTTTATATTTATGATAATCACATGACACTTAAGTTGTGTCGAGTCGCTCACTTGAATCAGTTGCTTGTTTTGGGGAAAGACCCGGTATTTTTAAATCGGGAATACCGGGTTCGAGGAATGTGAGAGCTTATTCAACTTCTATTTTTCAATGAAATATACAGTCTATGACAGTATTTGATTGTGTTCTGTACAATCAGTGATGGTATTATGGATGTTTTTACCATTTAGATACTAACTACAAAAAATGCACATTTTTATGCCCATCTGGAGTTCAGTATCTAAGCTTGATTTCTTCTAAAACCTTAAGCCTACAGAGACACTCTCGAGTCCGTTTCCTGGGAAGAGCCAGATTTTGGTGTCTTTGAAAAGATCTTGAAAAGACTCCCTGGGTGGGGATTGAATCTGGGACCTCCTCACAGTTCACCAGGCAGACACCATATCCATTACACCATTGTGACCTTTTAAAGTACAGTAATAAATGCATTCATTTTCTGCTTAAAACATGGTTCATAACATTAAAAATCATGTTAAATTCATTCTGTATAAAAGCACTGGTGAAACCTCATTTTACTGGAGGCTAAGAGCCAAGACTCACTATTAAATTATTGTCTCCTGATAACAGTATTAACTTTGATTTACTGCATGCAAATAATGTTTGAAATACAATAACTGGCTTTAATCGAATGCATTCTTGAGTTGTTTCCAATGATTTTTATTGCACTTTTAGTGCTGTTTAAAATTTTAGAAGGTTTATAAATTAGTTCGAAATTTAGCAAATCTAAAATTCAATGCATTGTTAATTTCAAATGTGATAAATGCAAAACATAACTATTTGAAAAGTAATTTTACAATTTAATTATTTCCCCAGGGTTTGTTAGTTTTAGTTTTAACCTATTTATTTAAGCTCGATAGTGTGGAAAGTCGGAGGCTTATTGATACACATTCAAAGTTTCGTGTTCGTTTCCTGTGTAGAACCAGTACTTGTTATCTTTTGAGAAAGGTTTTCTTTATAAAGTAGCGTTTTTCCGCAATATAAACTTCTTACCCTAAAAGGGTACCTTCCCAATCCAATTTACCTATTTTTGTTCCCAATTTGCAGTTTAAAAAATCCCAAATATCTTGGATAATAATCCGAAACAATCCCCAAAAGATTCACTACATGTATGTAAAATTTAACTTTAATTTAACCTCCTGGAAACACAAGTACATGTGAAAGAATTAATGAAAAAGTAGTTTTAGAGTTTATTTGTTTTAACTTATAGTTTTCCTTTTGGCAGTTTTTGGTGATAGTGATAATATTTTGTTGAAAACGACGTTAATTTTCCCAATTTTACCTGTGCTGGTACCACTTTAAGTAGTAGGAAAAAACACTGTATAGTGAATATTGCAGACTTTCTTTAAAAGTGACCTTACAAAATTTATATTATTCAAATATAACCCGGATAATTATCTCGTTGTATATGGAAGTATACTTATATTAATCATATGAATAGTTAAGCCAAGTTTTACTCCCACATTAATACGAATCATTGGATAACACACTTCACACTTATCTGTGAGTATAAATTAACCTCCAAACATAGTATATCTGTGGAGCTTGTTATTGTTTGTTTGGATAGACTCCAAGTTAGAGATATTTGAAGTAGTGACCCACTGAAAATGGTATTTACATGCTGATCTTGTTGTACATGTACAGTTGTGGCACATGATTTAATATATTATACTAATGTAACATAAATATGTACAGTTTGTGAACAAAAATTATTTGAAGATTATATGGAGGCGCGTCGTGGGAAAACCGGACTTAATGCATGTGCGTAAAGTGTCATCCCGGATTAGCCTGTGCAGTCCGCACAGGCTAATCCTGGACGGCACTTTCCGCTTTTATGGTATGTTCTGTTTCAAGGAAGTCTGTTCTAAACATAAATCCACTGTAGGCGGAAAGTGCCGTCCTGGATTAGCCTGTGCAGATTGCACAGGCTAATATGGGACGACACTTAATGCTTATGCATTAAGACCGGTTTCCCACGACGTGCCACTATACTAATGTACATAAGATAAAATAAGAAGGTAGCAAAAGGTATTCACAGTCTAAATTGTAATTTGTGTTTTCAGCGTAGGAATGTGATACATTAGACAAATAATGATCTTAATTTGACAATAGTCACTTTTGCAAATTTTTCTACTGAGGAATGAAGTTCGAATTACATACGACAATGTATGAAGTACGTGAGTCAACAATAAAGTAATAACACTCATAATAATGACAATCATAAAGGTTAAATGTTTGCTTTTTTCGACACATTTTATTTACATAGGGCTGAACATACATGCCATACGTCCCGGTCTCGCCGGGATTGTCCCGCTTTCGTGAGGTTTGTCCCGGTGTCCCGCTCAGATGCATTTTGTCCCGGTCAATCACAAAAATCGATGTTAATATGCAATAAAAGTTGCATTGGGCCAACAATTTACTTCTTATTGTTAAATCGATAATTGGTCCCTATGACAACAATTCCCGCTAGCCGCGCGTCGACGAGGAGCAGTTATGATAACCCAAACAGTGGTTTATTTAAGAAATAATTGACAGGTAACTGTTGGTTATTGCGGTAATAACCAACGGTTTGGAGTTCCGATTCGTAGGAAGTAAACCAAGAGGGTGGTAGCCCGAGTGGTTTGATAACAAGCATCGGAACAACAAACTGTTGGTTATTAACGCAATAACAAACTGTTACCGGTCAATTATTTCAATTCTAACATGATCTTATATAAAATTCGTATTTTTAAATGTTATGAATGAGAACTATATTTATCTATACTCCGCCTATTTTCCGAGAAGTGCATTAACACGTGCGTTTCTGTGACGTCAATAAATCATAACAATTCGAAATGACGTCAGCTTTATTGATAAACATTGAGCGAATTACATCATACTTATCGATATAATACAGTGAAAATATCACGCTAAAAAAGCGCAAATTAATAACATATTAACAAAACGTAAACATTTTTGTGAACTTAAGTATAAAATTTGTAGGACAATGATTTGTTTGTCACAATTTGCTATGGCGCGTTTTTACGGAACAATTTCTTCGAATTTCCGGAACTATTTTCAAAACATTAAGCTCCGCCCATAATTTGTTGCAGAATAACACACAGTTATTTTACTTCTTTATCTATGGACCACTAGCCGCGTGCCGTGGTAGAATAATCCTTTGTCACGCTTTTGCGAGATGTTGGTCAGATAATTCGCGGTCGCTTATTGCTGCTAGTCATCACGTGGAGGGTGTATACAGTAACTGTATGTCCTAGATCAATACTGACCTATCTGAACGACAATTACCTTATCGATTGGGCTGTTGTGTTTTTCATTGTTCAAGTGGAAAAGTCAATATGTTCGCCATACAGATACCTAATTTTGCTACTTTTATTCAAAGTAAAGTATTCTGCGCTACAAAGTGTTTATATGACAATTAATACACCCACGCTTTCCATGCGGATGACGTGACGTTGTACATGTCAGCATAATTTTCGCGTGCTTTTCTTGCAGAACAAAAGATTTACACAAAGTGCCAAATGTATCATATGCATTTTAACATTTGACGCATGTTGGCATGACATGCACGAGGACATTTTTCCGCCTTTTTTGCAAGAACAAAGCATATATAATAAACATGTTTTTATATCAAGATGTTTATACTTAATTAATTATCCAATCACGACTTTAAGTTCAACAGTGGTCATGATTACAAACAGTTGAAGCACTAAACAAATGCTCGTAAAAACATTATTTATCAAATAAAAAGGTCCCGTAACAAGATTGAGTGTAACCTTATGATTCGAGAACAACTAGAAAAGTGTGTTTGAATGTGACGTCATTGCACGAATCGGATGCGCACTGGATATAAACATCCGGAAAGAATTATTTCAGTTTCGCAACTACAATGACCCTTTTGATTTTAAAAGGCTATGGTATACCGTATAAACGGTGACATTTCGTTTATTTTATTTTGTTTAAACGTTTAAAAAAAACAACGTGTTAGCCTTAATTAGTTTATACATGTATCATGTGCATGAATGTTATGACAATTTTAATACGAACATTGCGATCCATGGACCATGCGACAAAATAACTATATTAAGGATTCCCGCTGAAATGTCAAATGTCCCGCCGATTTTTTGTCAATGTCCCATTTTCGTCTGAAAAAATTATGGCATGTATGGAATTGATCTATAATCTTATTGACTCATTTTATACTCATTTTATTTGTCAGAGATGCTGAGTAGATTTAATACAGAGTTTTTTTCCACAAATAAAACTATGCACATATTATTTATGTAAGGTTGATCTGTAATCTAATTGACTCATTGTATTGGTCAGTGAAGCTAAATTGATTAAGTACATAGAAGATTGAAGAAAATGAAGATTGAACTAGCTGGTAATTGTGCCTGTCAGAGGTCTGGTACAATTGTGTCACAGTATGAAAAATATTATATGAATATGTTCCTGGTTTCAAGTAGCTGATACTTAGTGATCGTATATGTATGTGTATAAGACATCTGGTTGGTTTACCAGAGATGTGGTTTGTGGAACAACTACATAGCTCCTTGTATCATGTGATTTAGTACATGTATATGATGAAGTAAATGTATGCGATTTAGTGCATGATGGTGTATGCGATTAAGTACATGGATGTGATCTTATTTACATATAGTTAATTATGTGATCTTATACATGTATCTGAATGACAGAGCTTTACTATGTGATCTCAAACATGTATGTGATAATCTGAATGACTGTGGGGTGTATTATGTGATCTTATACACAGTCATGTATCTAGATGACAGGGCTTTATTATGTGATCTAATACATGTATCTAGGGCTTGATTATGTGATCTAATACATGTATCTAGATGACAGGGCTTGATTATGTGATCTAATACATGGAGCTGACAAAGTTGTATTACGTGATCTAATGTCTGAATGATCAGAAGTCCAGATAAGATGCGTATCTGAGTAAAATATGCTTGAAAAGTTTATGAATACGAATGAATTCAAATTTCTGTGAGTTAAAAAACTCATGGTAAAATCCACCATACGCATTGTGTGCTATTATCAGGCGTACTTCCATTGCCTACTTCGTATTTTTCTATCAGCTGTTGCACTTCCATGTAAACACGACTGGTTCCCGTTCTTCGTTCACACATTGTCAGGTTTAGCTGGAGCTTCCAAAATTACAGTCTCAGTCACAGAGACGCTGCCTTCTGTTGACGAGCGTCTGCAAGTTGCAAGTCTTACAAGTTTGACAGATCATGGCGAGCCAAATGAACAAGCTCGATTTCTGTCAATATCGTCAACAATTAGTTCAGAAAAGATTGTCGGTCCCATTATTAATAATCTTATATTTGACGTTATAAAATGTGTCCAGAAAAAGAAACATGGTGGTAACAAATTTGCTGAAAAGAATGTCCAGCTGGAAAATCAGTTTTCCATTGCTTAGAATTTACAGCAAGAGTGATGCATTAGACTCAAATGTGCCTGGAAAATCTTGGTGTTTGAATTTTACTCATCAACTAATAATTTCATGAGTGAAATACCCCTCGACTTATTATTAAAAATTATCTGGAGCTCAGATGATGTGTGATCTAGTACATGTAACAAGGGACATAGTTTGTTATGTGGTCTGTTTAGGTACTGGCATTATGTTTATATGAATTTGTACCAGAGTACTGATTTATCTGTACCAATGATGCTGAAAATCATGACCATTAGTTCTTAAGTTACTCTGTAAGTTGGCGCTAAGAAATAAAAATTTGTAACCAAATGTTTCGATTTAAAAAAATAACTGCCATTTTTAAATATTTACCCCAGAAATTGTGAAAATTTACCTCATTTTCAGAAAATTTTCAAAATTTGAGTAACCAATTGCGATGACCATTGGTAATGCTAAAACTGTTATATAATGTTGTTGTTGTTTGTCTTCTTCAGTGAGTCAACTACATGCTGTTCAGAAGAAGTTTTAGGGATGCAGTAGCGGGGTGAAGCAATGAAAATCCCCACCAGACATAGTGACCAACCTGTCCTTATTACTAGCAACTTATACAACGTAAGTTATATTGGTCACTTAATTGCGTCTATTGCAAAACTTGCAGTGGTTTAATAGATATGGTGTCCGGCTTGCAATCGGTAGGTTGTGAGTTCAATGCTTACTCAGGTGATCCAATGACCTTTCTCAAGGACACCAAGTACTGGTTCTACCCAGTAAACAGACTCGAAAGTGTCTCAATAAGCCTCAGGCTTTGGACAATATCGAGCCAAAATAATGGCAAAAATTGATTAACTTAAACTTTGTCTTCAAAATTTAAACTTAATAATAGTACCTAGAGTAGGCAAAATCAGTTGTCTTTATTGTCATTAGCCTAGGGTTCGCACTGGCCTTGAAAAGTCCTTCAAAACTTAGTTGCTCTTGAAAAGTCCTTAAATTGGGTATAGCCTTGAGAAAATGCCAAAATGGTACTTGAATTTGATACAAAATCCTTGAATTTCTGAAAACAACGTTGAATTTACATTTGCCTTAATCGAAGTATAAGTATATGAAAAACTACAAGACGAGCGTTGATTTTTTTTTTGCCAAAAAAGGTTTGTCGACGCGGAAGTATGAATAAGCTGTAGGTACCCTATAATTTGGGAACGAATCCAGGCCTTGTGTACTACGTCATAATTGCAAATGGCCGCCCCCAGTGAAAATTATATTGAACTAGGAAAACAAGTGTTCATTCAAACAGAACTACAGTTGCTTGAACTGGTTTCCCAGTATTTAAACAAATTTGTCCATCAACAGTGCATCCCCAAATCTGGATACTGGAAATTGAACTGCCTGAAACTTGAAGACAGCATTCTACTGAAGAAATGTGACATGTTTGTAGGTCTCAGGGCCTACAGGCTATCAGTAAGAGCAAGCCCAATGATCCTGATGTGAAAGAAGTGCTGGACCAACTACAACAGGCCTAGGTGTAGAGTGGTAGTGTGAGCCCAATGATCCTGATGTGACAGAAGTGCTGGACCAACTACAACTGGCCTAGGTGTAGAGTGGTAGTGTGCTTCTCAAGAAGATGCCCCTAGACAACAAGTTATTGAGAAACATCTCTGTCATTGATCCCTGTATAAGGGGCCATGATGTGGCAATCAGTTGCTTGAAAATGCTACCACTTCAAATAACAAATGTCCTGACAGATGCAGATGAAGAAAAATATGCAGCTTAAATCTATCCATACCAGGTTGACCCAACACTGCCTGAATTCACGTCTGCAACCCGCATTGACCATTGATGGGCTTCGGTCACCCAGTATCCTGCCCTGAGTAAATGGCCTTGGCCATTCTCACCTGCTTCCATGGCCCTCTTGTCGAAGGAGTGTTCAATTTGATGGGGGACATAATGGATGCTAAATCATCCAGTCTTCACTGTGACTCGTTAAATGCAATGCAGAATGTGAAGTCAGCCTTGCAAGTCCAGGGAACTACTGCTGTGGAATACTTCGCTTGTGAAGATGTTCTCTACTCACCAGTAGTGCCAGGGCTTGTCTCATACATGAGCACTGCCGGTTCCAGCAAAAATGAACAATTAGCTGCCAAGAGAGTTGAAAAACGAGACATGGTACAAAACCTGAACATCGGTGATAAAACTGTCCTAAACAAACTTGCTGCCTTTGAATTGGTGTCTGAAAACATCAAGAGAGCACGTATTGAACATGAGAAATCCATAAACTAGGTAAAAGGATTCAAAATCACCAGCTGATATCTTGATTGAGTATGTTAATTGATATATGCTGAACAATGTTGTAGATTTTTTCCAACTCTGTATAATTGATTTAGAAATTACTGAATTACAATACATTAACATTGCTGCTGAAAACATGGACATGTAAGGAAAGTGGAATTTAATACTAGTAATTTTGAAAAATTTTCATTGTGAATATTAATAACTTTGCTGCCAAATAATGGTTTCAGAAATGTAAATAGTGTATTTGCATTCGTTAAATGAAGACTATATTGTGAACATTTGAAATACATGTGCTAATATTGTGTTATCATACATATGTTTTGTGGACTCGCAGTTGTTGGTTACTCTTGCTTCTAATGTGCGACAAGTTTGTTTTAGCATTAAATATATAAATATTACAATTATGCTAGTGAGTATAGTGTTGGATCAAAGTACTACTTTTTTGCATGTGTTCATATTCTAAAATGTTGCTATTTTGCTAGTGCTCGTGATGTTGAATCAGGTGGTTATGTATTAATTAAAATATGCTTTTTGTAATTTTATTATTTAAAACGTTTAAACTCTTGATAAATTTCAATTTTGTATTGACAGAAATGAGTGGAGATGCATAATATTTATTTTGTTTCCTGGTCGATCTTTTAGTCATATTTGTGATACAGGTTAATTAATCTCACTTTCTGCAAGTTATTCAGTATACAGTTTCTTACCAGTTTAAACATGCAATGTTAGGATGACTAGTCATTCTTATTGTTATATTATGAAATGTCATTTAGATTTGTTAAAATTATGATTGAATAAAATTGTTTAATATTTTAAGTGTTTTAACATTTTTAAAAAAGATTTAAGTTTTTGATATGTGATGAAATGAACACATGTAAACAACAGGAATTGCATACCCCCCATACCCTCCATAATGGCGCTGCCCCTTAACCCTGCTGAGGGCCAGCGGCCCCCAGACCCCTGGCCAGTTTTCAGGATTTCAGATATGGGGGAAATGACACTCCTGTTGGAGTCATTTATTGTGATATAAAAAGATATAAAGATTGAATTTAATAGAAGTCAAGCAAATTATCAATGTTCTGTTAAAACGATTAATTTTTCTACATGGGCGAAAGTGCACTGTCATCACATAAAAGTAGACTACAGATGTATAGTAGTCAAAAAAGTAAAAAAAAATTGAGCTTACTGCGACTTTTGCAAATGATGGCATGTTTTTCACAAAGCAAGTTTTAAACTAAGACAAAGCTGCCAAAGTGATAGTGGACGCATGTGGACTTTACAGTGACCAATCTTCATTCTATAATTAAAATTGCACATGCACATTTCCTAGGCAGAGTACTATTGCAGGCAAGTTTAGTTACTTGTAGAAAATATAAGACAGCAGCGCTCCAGATAACTTTCTAGGGCAATTCTTATTTTACTCCCTAATTTAAAACTGAATTCTTCCAAAAGATAAATCAAATCATTTTTTACGATTGAATATGACACATCAATACTTAGTTCTAAATCGGACACTTAACCACCACGTTTGTTGCCATGACATGTGGAGATTTCATACTGGTGTTCAGTGTGCAGATAACACTATTTGCCCTACCTATGCAGGTATAGTTAATTAGTAACTCAATACATCACAACTTATTAAACGGACGCCATATTTTGACTGACCACAATAGCTAACCGTTGAGTACTCTTTGCTCAGGTCATCAAAAATGGTTCTTAACGATTGCTGATCAGCTGCAGTGGCACCAAAATTTTATATTACAGTCAAAACTCGTTATTTCGAAGTCGTCGGGACCGGAGAAAATACTTCGAAATAACGATCATTCGAATGAAACATTTCTAGATTTTCTTGAGAAAAAAAGGTTGTTGTAAAAATCGCATAGTTATATAGTAGAGATGCGGTTACACTACACACTTTGATTGAACTTATAAAAAACGAATAAATACGATAACTTGATGTACGTGAGTTTATTTTATAAAATTCCCCAGCGATCGTTTTCTTTGACGTTACACCATGATGGCACCATTCTTTTCTTGGTCGGTTTTCGATGTATGGCGTCGTTTAACGCCCTTCCCTGCTGCCAATCCGGATATCCTCCCGGGTTGGTTACCGGGCCCTTCTCCAGATTGCTTGGCATTGGGATTGATTTTTTTGTCTGTATGTATTACAGCTTCTGACATCGTGAATATAAGCGCAAGTAAAAACGAACTGATGATCTGACAAATGCAAGTCTAACTTAAATACAGAAACCTAATAATTGCTCAAACATTTTGACATCCGTGTTGGCAATTCAGTCTTGTTAAAGCAATGGCTTGCCACGCTTTAATTATACAAACACAACAGCTTGGTTTTATCGATTATTAACTCCGGAAATGTGTGAAAATCAAGCAGAGAGCAAATGCTGTCACAGTTGATACGGTTAAGGTAAAGGTGTGAAAATTATCTCCATCTCTATTATTAACACTTCGAATTAACAATTGATAAATAAACTGAAAAACAGGTGTTGGGACCGGATTAATGGTTTCGAAATAGCGATAATTTGAAATAACGGAGTTCGAATTAAACATCAAAATTCTCATTAAAATAAGAAGGCAAAAATCAGGACCGAAAAAAAACTTCAAAATAACGAGGAATTCGAATTAACGGTGTTCGAAATAACGGTGATCTACTGTATTTTATTCTGAGACTTCAAACATTTAGAAAACTGCTTTTTTTGCTGTTAAAAAGTGCATGTTTCAAATGTTTTGCTGACAGTACCACAATGCTTTATGGCAGCTTTTGATTCACCATATCTTTTATATTGGGTAGAACTCTGTTTTGATTACTTATTTCTCGTGGTTATGATTAAAAAAAAGAAAGCACTAGCATAGTTTTCTGGCCACTTACTGGCTTTTGAAGCCTTTCACGCTTCGATGAACTGGTGTTTTCCACCATTTTGATTTTTGTTTACCAATTGCACAGAACGGTCCACTTCATTTCGGCTCCGGACAAGATGGCCAAAGTATAATTTATCAGTCTATTAAAACGTTCATTTGATTAAACTTTCTATCTTTCCCATTGTATGATAAATGTATTAAAAGTATTATACTACTATGATAGGGATTTAGCTAAAGCGGAATGACAGGGCGGCCCGCCCTTCCATTTTTTAGCCCCGCCCTCTTGCCCTTTTCCTTCGCCCTTTTAAACTTGTGCCCGCCCTCCTGTGTACTTTTTGTCATTTGTGTCAGCACAGACACGCCCTAACGCAATTTAATTGGTTACTTGTGCATCTTGGCAAACACATCTTGGCCTAAATGATCATTGACGTATCGTCGCGACATGTATCATTAATCAGCTTGTGATGACCATGCGACATCAATTATCAGTTACCGAATTAATGGTAATTTTGTGCAGATTTTGGTGCTTCTGTAAAGGATTTTTTGCAGCTGTTGTTTATTAACGTCTAATTATGTTATTTTACCAAATTTTATCCATGTTATTGTTGGTGGTGTTCTGGAATTGTCTACTTATCATAATAATTTACTATTTAAAAAATGTTATCAATGCAAACTAAATTTCTGATACGCATAAATAATTACCTTGCGTGCAAAAACACATTAATCCAAATTGAATTTTAATACTCAATAAGTTTTATGCCATACACAATCTCCAGTTTAAGTCCAATACATGTATATTTTTCACTCCCATTTAAATATCCATTTTATCCCATGCAACAAAATACCTGTCTGATTCTTTTGACACCCTCCACATTTCACCTAAAACACTAAATCATTAATGCTCTATTGATAGTGCTTGCATTGTTCAGGTACAGTAGTGATGATTGATGCTTTTGTTCACTGCTACAAACCGCTGGAGAAATGGCCCCAGCTCGGCAGTCACATCCAAGACTTTAGAAGTCAAACCCATTGCTAAGGAAGTGTTACTAACAGTGTGCAGATTTAGAAGCCTGGTTAACTTATGACCTCCTGTTTTGACTCTTCTCAGTTGTAACAGGTGTATTGTCAATGACTGTATTTTTTATGGATTTTATTGTTTGTTCAAATTGGAAATATAATTGCAGGGTAATAGGCATTGATGCAATGATTTTCTTTAATGAAATAACTATGAATTAAATATGAAATAAATAAGAAAATATAAATAAAATTTTAAAAAAGACAACACATTCCACTGGTATTTAAGTATGTAAATAATATATATGATAAAACCATCTTAATTATAATAATAATAATAATAACAGTATTTCTATCTTTTGAAATGAACAGTAAGGATTGCTAAATATTATTATGAATATTATTATTAATTTAATAATATTAATAAATAAATAAATAAATAATAATAATAATAAAATAAATAAATAAATATATATATATATTATAAATATTATAACCCTGCCCTTTTTGGCGAAAAGGCCCCCCCTGCCCTTTTTCAGGCCCCCCTGCCATTTTGTTAGTCTGGCTAAATCCCTATACTATGATATTAACCCGCATCACAGTCAGCAAACATTGAACACACCATTATCAACTGTCAACACTATCGCCCGTTTTGAATTTGGACTCTCATTCCAACTAGAAAGCGCTTAAGTAACGTCATGAATCGCAGTGAATTTTGCAATACATCTTGTATTGAACGCCTAGACAATTCAGTGCTCGTGCTCGTGAGTTTCCGACACTACCGAAACTGGTTTACTTATATGTTACGCGCGTTCACGAATTTCGAATTCTTGTTTCATTTTTTCAATGCGTAACTTTACGCACAGATTTTAAATATATATCGTTTTTTGTTTATTTAAATGCATATTTATGCCTTAATGCAAGTTATCTGGAGCTCTGAGACAGCTTTCCTGAATTTGGCAGTGTTAGGAATCGCTCCTTAATTTCTAGAAATCCGTAAGTCTAAGCATCCAATTCTTGGTTTGAGTTAGTGATGTTTTGGTGTTGTATTTGTGTTGCACTTATTTGTTTGTAACAGTGAAGGTGTAAAGATAATATTTTGTCTTCAACATTTCAGTAAATTTGATGTAAAAATAACACACAAACTGGTCCCAAATGTTTAAGTGGCTTATAGATGACCCTTGCAAAGTTGTTTTTAAAGTCTATAAACGTAAAAAGATTTGCCTTGAAAATCACAATTCTACCCTTGAAAAGTCCTTAAATTTGTATGCAAGACTTGAGTATGAACCATGATTAGCCTGTCCAAAGCCATTTACAGGCAAGTTAAATGTTGCCAGAATTTACTTTATATCAACGTTTTGCATAGTCTAGTGGCAAACAGTATTTGTTGAAAACAAAGACACTTAAAGTAATATGTATAAGGTTGGGTACTTAATTTAATGTTGTTGTAACATCATTCTAAACATTGGATTGCAATCATTGCATTCTCTGTCATGCTGAGGGTCTGGCGTCAGATTGGGATTGGATGGTTTGTAATCTAAATGTTCAGAACATTCTGCATTTATTGACCCTTTCTATTGAATTCATATCTTGCATAACAGTTATTTTAGAACAATTCACGGAATCTGGTTTACCAGTTTTTGTTGCCATCTGATTGCAACAGACTCAAGGTTGTTCCAGACAATTTTCTGGATAGTACTGGCAATTTATCACTCGCCACATGGTAGATAGCTTATCTGGCGGCATTTACAATTTTGTCAGGTACAATTTCGAAAATAATTACTCGGTTTATTATTATTTGCTGTAATTGTTCTGTGTATGATTTTTTCCTGTCTCCGCTGCCAATCTTGTAACAAGGTTGTTCTATTTTCGCCCATGGAAGGTTATATAATGCTATGTGCGCAATAATTTGTGTACCCTAAATGTTTCAGAAGCTTACTGAATTGTTGTTTGCTTTGTTTATTGGTGTAGTGTGTCTGCTTTGTAAAGTAATGGATATTTTGGAATAGTTTTCTATAAGGCACTTATTACAGTCAATCACTTTTGTGAATTTATCTAATTGTTGGTACTGTAAAGAAATTTTATATTATTGTTAAAGGGATATCTGGATTGCTAAATGGATAAAGGGATTGCTTAATATATGGTGTTACTGTTTTTAAAAAGATATCTCTTTAAAAATTGTATCTTTTTTAGCCCAATTATGAATATCATGTAAAGTTCATTGCCTGTTTCGAAGGGCATGAAAGCCTCTGTGGTATTAATTAATGAGATTCAAATAAATTTCCAAAGTTCAGTGAATGTAAACTCTACATACTGGTATCATAGGGTTGTGCTCTCATCAAATGTGGTCTACCTAATTAAGAGTCAGTGGACAGTGGTCAAAATTCCAAATTAACAGTCAGTGTTTGGGTAATATCTAAATTGATTTTTATGTCAATTGACATTATTTTGTCTTTCTAATTAAGGGTCTTCGTTATCGGTGTTGCCTAAACAGATGCTCTTCATACTGGTATATAATCAGGTATTCAATAATAATACTTATTATTTAATTTAATTTATTATACCACCACAAACGAAGTTTAGTGGGAGGGGGTTATTAGGAGTGAGCTTGTCGGTCTTTCGGTCTGTTGTTTTTTTGGTTTCCGGATGATAACTGAAGAAGGGCTTGACATATTCAAATAATTTTTGGTACACATGTTTAGCATCATAACATAAGGGTCAAGTTGGACTTTGGTTACAAACGACTAAATTTTAACAGAGTTATGGCCCCATTTCGACTTAATTTCCCTAAAATTATGGTTTCCTGATGATAACTCAACAATGGCTTGACATATTCGGATAATTCTTGGTATACATGTGTATCATCATAAAATACAGGTTAAGTTCAACTGTGGTTACAAACCACTAAATTTTGACAGAGGGGTGGTGGTGTCAACTTTTTGTTTCCGTTCTCTTACTCGAGAATGAATTGAGCTATCGTAATGAAACTTCATACATAGATACATTATATCTAGACCTCGCTTGGCATTGCATATGGGGTCAAGGTCAAGGTCACTGTTACTAAAAATCGAAAAATGGTTTCCTCTCAGTAACTTGAGAACACATGAAGATATTTTAATGAAACTTCATACATAGATACCTTATAGCGAGACCTTGCTTGGGGTTGTATATGGGGTGGGTGGGGTCAAGGTCACCATTACTAAAAATAGAAAAACAGTCTCCGCTCAATAAATTGAAGATGCATTGAGATATTTTACTGAACTTCATACATAGATCCCTAATATCGAGACCTCACTTAGGATTGTAAATGCGATGGGTGGGGTCAAGATCACCATTACTAAAAATAGAAAAACAGTTTCCACTCAATAACTTGAGAACGCATTGGGATATTTTAATGAAACTTCATACATAGATACCTTATATTGAGACCTTGCTTGGGATTGCATATGGGTTGGCTGGTGTCAGGGTCAAGATCACCATTACTAAAAATAGAAAAACAGGCTCGGCTCAATAAATTGAGAATGCATTGACAGCCCTTGTTTTGGCTTTTAGGGGAAGGTGGTGGGTCCCTTCAAGAGGGGAAAATATGTCTAATAGGGGAATTTACGGATTATTCAAATATCAACAATAGCACACTCTATTCAGTAGTATTAGTCTACAAATCATAATATATGTTTGTAGTACATTTCAATTTTGTTTACAAGGCAATGTCCCTGGTACAAGACTTGAACATGTTCATAATACTTTCAATGTCTCTCTTCCATAGATCTGTTTCACAACAGCACATTTGTATCAGGGCCTTCCCATTGGGTGAGTGCCGAGTGATTTAAAGCCACTTGCAAAGTTTTCTGCTGTAACCTCTGATGAAAACAATTTACAAATTTTACAGAGATAAACAGATTTGACTGCAGAAAAATATAGCCAGCTAAACTTGCACTCGTATTTAGCTTCTGGAACTATATGTAGTGGTTGGGATGAATCGTTATCACTATCTGAGTCACAAATCGATTTATTTTTGTGATCAAATGGTACATCTAACGGTTGGCAGAAACTCACTTGAAGGTTCCTGCGGCTGGTCTGACGACGAACTCTCGGAAGTCAAACAAGTCTTTGAGATTTTATCTAAAGAATCTTGTTTAAACAACAAACCAATGCGTTTACAGCCTTTAGCCTTGTCGTTATTCAGTTTTTTTTTCGTACCATCGGCTGTTGTGCGACATGTTGAAAATTGAAAGCGGAAATTAAAATCTGGTCTTGTTCCCGTCGTGATATTTCTTATTGTATTATAGATTTAGTGAGAACGGGAAGCACAGTCAAACGCGTTTAAAATGTGGACACAAACAAAATCGGAACTGCCCGGTATTCTTTTCAGTACGCAGTCATTGCTAGTGATTTCTTAAATATTTATTTTTCATATCTGACAGGGGAATTTTAGGATTAAATTGGGGAAAAATGTATACATTTTCAGTAGGGGAATGGGGCCTGATTGAGATATTTTAATGAAACTTCATATGTAGATACTTCATAGACCTTGCTTGGGATTGCATATGTGGTGGATGGGGTCATGGTCACCATTACTAAAAATAGACAAAAAGTTTCCACTCAATACATAGAGAACGAATTGAGATATTTTAAAGAAACTTAATTTGTAGATACCTAATATCTAGACCTGTCTTGGGATTGCATATGGAGCGGGTGGGATCAAGGTCACCTCTACTAAAAATAACAAAAACTGTTTGCACTCAATAATTTAAGAACTTATTTAGATATTTTATGAAACTTCATATGTAGATACTTTATACTGAGACCTTGCTTTGGATTGCAAGGTCAAGGTCACCATTTCCTAGCGATAGGTGTATGACTTCACCTTGCACCCAGAACTTTCTTTCATTATTGTGCTGACTTATGCATTTCGTTAGAAAAATTTGGTTTTCGTGGAGTTTCACCGGAGGGGACTATAGGTTTGCCCTCTGTCCGTCCGTCCGTCCGTCTGTCATGCCGTCCGTCCGCAAAATATTGTTCCTGCGATAACTAAAAAAGTACTGAAGATACTTCGATGAAACTTGGTATACATATTAACGGTGAGTATTATGCAAGACCTTTCATTTTCCACCAGAGGTCAAAGGTCTTGTGACTGTTACTAAAAATAAAAATAAACTGAAACAAAATTGATCCTGCGATAACTCAAAAGTACTGAAGATATTTCGATGAAACTTGGTATACATATAAACGGAAATGTGAGGATTATGCCTGACCTTTTATTTTTCACCAGAGGTCAGAGGTCAGGTGACTGTTACTAAAAATAGAAATAAACTAACTACTGTTATAATTCGAAAAGTACATAAGATATGACCATGAAACTTGGTACAAAGATTGAACTATAGGTTTGCCATCTGTCTGTGTGTCTCTCTATCTGTTCGACCGAATGTTTGTCCGTCCATCTGTCTGTCCCCAAAACCTGGTTCCTGCAGTAACTCAAAAAGTACTGAACTTATTTCGATGAAACTGGGTATACATATAAACAGCAATGTGACAATGTGTGGATTATGCACAACCTTTTTTTTTTCAACACAGGTCAAAGGTCACATGACTGTTACTAAAAGTAGAAATAAACTATATACTGTAATAATTGGAAATGGACATAAGATATGACCATGAAACTTGGTACAGAGATTTAACTATAGGTTTGTCATCTGTCTGTGTGTCATTATGTCTGTTCGTCTTTATGTCTGTCTGTCTGTCCGTCCCCAACACCTGGATCCTGTGATAACTCGGAAAGTACTGAAGACACTTTGATGAAACTTTGTATACAAAGCAACAGCAATGTGCGAATTATGAACGACCTTTTATTTTTCACCAGAGGTCAAAGGTCATGTGACTGTTACTAAAAATAGAAATAAACTTAATACTGTAATATTTTGAAAAGTCCATAAGATATGATCATGAAACTTCATGGGACTTGATACACAGATTGGACTATGGGTTTGCACTCCGTCTGTGTGCGTCCGTCTCCGTCGGTCTCACTCTGTCTGTCTGTCCCGTCCCCAAAACCTGGATCATGTGATAACTCAAAAAGTAACTCAAAAAGTACTGAAGATACTTTGTAAAGAACATAACATATGAAACTTGGTACTTAGGATGGACTATATGCCCTCTGTCAGTTTAGTACTGCAATAACTCAAAAAGTAACTCGAATGTCTGGTCAATGTTACTTAAATAGAAAAAACTACAACTTAATACTGCAGTGACAAATGGGATTTGAATATGAAACTTTGTACATCTACAGATAAAGGGCAATTTGACGGTATTGCACAATGTTTAATTAGTAGGGTTTTTCACCGGTAGGGGACTCCTGTATTACTTGTAATACTATCAAAGCCATACTTCAAAAAGAAACTTAACTATCAGAGACCGATCTATTTTCAAAACAAACATGGTATTCTGTGTAAGTGACCAATGACGAGGTTCCAATAGGATTAGTTATAACGATCAATTGCAGTCAGCTTTGACACTTACTTAATAAACTGAAGGGCTATGGTGACTTCACTGGTCTTGCAGACTGTTATCACCATCATATTGTTAAGCGTTGACACCCAATAAACAGAACACTGTCTCTACGCAATAGGGGTCATTATGACATGTGTACATAATGTATAGATGGTGTTTATCTATACAGCCCCTCTGACCGAGGGAAGGGTCCCGAACGATGAAAAAATATAGCCAAGCGATCCAGACAAGACACCACCAAATCGACGTTTTGGGGTTAATTGTTTGTTTATAACACAATATAACACAATCATGTATTTTGTTTGATATGTTTAATTAAAATAATCAAAAATTCGAATCCCAAATTGAGATTCAAATATTTGGACATTCAATCGAAAATTCAAATATTCGTTTACATCCCTAGTTATTATACTCTGTGCTTTTAGTGTAAAAGCAGTGCTAAGTACAGATGCCAAGGGGACAGTTCTTATTGCAGGAAGAAATCACTTGTTGTGGCACACAAAATGTTACATTTAATCAATATGTGCTTAGTATAGCAAGGATGTACACTTTAAGATGGAATTGCTGTTAGTGGCTAGCAGTAACAAACATTTAGTGTTTCTTAACCAGTGAAAGGCAGTAAATACAGTTGGAGAAAATTTCATGACGAGCTTTGCTGCTTCTTGTATACTTAATACCATAAATAAATCTTACATCAGATTTAATTGGTTTTAATGGGAATATGGCATGGAAAAGGGCCTCAAGGGGGCACTTTCTTAAAAAAATCTGAAATTAAGATATTATCACAGGCACATAATGACAGTGAAAGATAGAGTACATATAATGGAAAAAGAGTGTAGGCACTCTGAGAAAAAAATCAATTTATAATAAGGGTCGTGTTTGTTTGGCCCTTTTCGTGTTAACATTTTGACGTCAAAAAGCGTGAGTATTATGTATAACAATAGTTAACACACTATTCATTACAAAGCGGAATAGCGCAGTTGGTAAAAGCGTTGTCTACGGTTATTTCTTCGTATGGCTCCAAAGTCGAGAGTTCGATACCCACTTGGAGTTTTATTTTTAACCAAATTTTTCAAAGAAAAATTTCGGTTAGATTGGGGTATGTCGTTGGGCGGGCGGGCGGGGTGGCGGCGTCAATTTTCGATTCCGCTCTCTAACTCGATAACGGATTGAGCTATTGTAATGAAACTTCATACATAGATACCTTATATTGAGACCTCGCTTGGGATTGCATATGGGGTGAGTGGGGTCAAGGTCAAGGTCACTGTTACTAAAAATAGAAAGACGGTTTCCGCTCAATAACTTGCGAATGCATCAAGGTTTTTAATGAAACTTCATACATAGATACCTTATATCGAGACCTCGTTTGGGATTGCATATGGGGTGGGTGGGGTCAAGGTCACCGTTACTAAAAATAGAAAAACGGTTTCGGTCAATAACTTGAGAACACATCGAGATATTTTAATGAAGCTTCATACATAGATACCTTATATCGAGACCTCGCTTGGGATTGCATATGGGGTGGGTGGGTTCAAGGTCATACAGCAATGTGACAATGTGAGGATTATGCACAACCTTTTTTTTTTCAACAGAGGTCAAAGGTCACATGACTGTTACTAAAAGTAGAAGTAAACTATATACTGTAATAATTGGAAATGGACATAAGATATGACCATGAAACTTGGTACAGAGATTTAACTATAGGTTTGTCATCTGTCTGTGTGTCGTTATGTCCATTTGTCCGTATGTCTGTCTGTCTGTCCGTCCCCAAAACCTGGATCCTGTGATAACTCGGAAAGTACTGAAGACACTTTGATGAGACTTTGTATACAAAGCAACAGCAATGCGCGAATTATGAACGACCTTTTATTTTTCACCAGAGGTCAAAGGTCATGTGACTGTTACTAAAAATAGAAATAAACTTAATACTGTAATATTTTGAAAAGTGCATAAGATATGATCATGAAACTTCATGAGTCTTGATACACAGATTGGACTATGGATTTGCTCTCCATCTGTGTGCGTCTGTCTCCGTCGGTCTCACTCTGTCTGTCTGTCCCGTCCCCAAAACCTGGATCATGTGATAACTCAAAAAGTAACTCAAAAAGTACTGAAGATACTTTGTAAAGAACATAACATATGAAACTTGGTACTTAGGATGTACTATATGATTGCCCTCTGTCAGTTTAGTACTGCAATAACTCAAAAAGTAACTCGAATGTCTGGTCAATGTTACTTAAATAGAAAAAACTACAACTTAATACTGCAGTGACAAATGGGATTTGAATATGAAACTTTGTACATCTACAGATAAAGGGCAATTTGACGGTATTGCACAATGTTTAATTAGTAGGGTTTTTCACCGGAGGGGACTCCTGTGTTACTTGTAATACTATCAAAGACATACTTCAAAAAGAAACTTAACTTATGTTACGAAAAATAGAATAACAGTTTCCGCTCAATAACTCAATAACAGATTGAGTTATTGTAATGAAACTTCATTGTTTGTTTGTTTGTTTGGATTTTTTGCCGTATTCAACAGTATTTCAGTCATATAACAGTGGTCAGTTAACCTACTCACACTTTTTCTGGGTAAGCTGGTTTACCAGTGCTGAGTGCACATACTTATGCCAGTAACTGACAACTGCCCTACTTGAATCAGAGGTAGTGGGAAAATGGCCGTAGAAATAATTTCATGACCAATCCCCACACAGGTTTTGTGGCCGGGCTGGGAATCGAACCCGCGATCCTCGGATTTGTAATCCAGCGCTCTATCAACTGAGCTAGCCGGCCCGGCTAATGAAACTTCATACATAGATACCTTATATTGAGACATTGCTTGGGATTGCATATGGGGTGGGTGGGGTCAAGGTCAAGGTCACTGTTACAAAAAAATAGAAGAACGGTAGCCTCATAATAACTTGAGAACGCATCAAAATATTTTAATGGAACTTCATACATAGATACCTAAAAAAAGAAAAACGGTTTCCGCTCAATTACTTGAGAATGCATTGAGATATTATCATGAAACTTCATACCTAGATACCTTATATCTAGACCTCGCTTGGGATTGCATATGGGGTGGGTGGGGTCAGGGTCAAGGTCTACGTTACTAAAAAAAGAAAAATGGTCTGCTCAATAAATTGAGAACAAATTGAGATATTTTTATGAAACTTTATGTGTAGATACCTTATATCTAGACCTCGCTTGTGATTGCATATGGGGTGGGTGGGGTCAAGGTCACAGTTACTAAAAATAGACAATTTCTGCTCAATACATGGAGAACGAAGTGAGATATTTTAATGAACATTTATATGTAGATACCTTATATGAAGACCTTGCTTGCAATTGCATATGGGGTGGGTGGGGTCAATGTCAAGGTCATCATTACTAAAAATAAAAAAAAACTGTTTCCACTCAACTTGAGAACGAATTTTGATATTTTATAGGAACTTCATATGTAGATATTGAGACCTTGCTTTGGATTTCAAGATCAAGGTCACTATTTCCTAGCTATAGGTTTATGACCTTCACCTTGCACCCAGAACTTTCTTTCATTATTGTTCTGACTTTTATGCATTTCGTTCCAAAAAATTTGGTTTTTGTGGAATTTCCACATTTCTTGTTTTCAAACTTGTTTGCTAATTTTTCTTATCAAATATATCATTGTGTTTCATATTTATTATTTATTTAATGCAAATGTCTAAGCTCATTTCAATCATATAAAAGCATTTATAGTGTGAAAGAAAGACAATTTTTTCGTTGACATAGTCCCTTTAAGTCACTGTTATTTTGTTTGTAACTGAGTAGAACAATACATCACATTTTATTGGCCCTAAAGGTCATAAGATGGATAAATGTGGTGTATTAAATTTTAAGTAAAACTACCAGGCATTTGATTTTGTGTTTGTACATTATTTCAGTGAGGATACTATACTTAAATATATACTATAAGTTTTATACAATAAATGACATTTGAAAATACTTAACAATCTTGTATCTGATTTACCCAGAATATTTGTTTCAACACTCCATGCTTTATATCTTGTGTCATTTGTTTCTTAATTGCAAATGCACAGTGGCATCAATAATTGAGGCGTGATGTGGGAAAACCGGCCTTAATGCATGTGCATAAAGTTTCGTCCCAGATCAGCCTGTGCAGTTCGCACAGGCAAATCCAGGATAGCACTTTCCGCTTTAAGGATATTTTCTGTTTCAAGGAAGTTTCTCCTAAACATTAAACCACTGTAAGCGGAAAGTGTCCTCCCAGATGAGCCTGTGTTGACTGCACAGGCTAATGGGGGACGACTCTTTACGCATATGCACTAAGCCCAGGTTTCCTCATTTGTATATTTACAGTGGTGTCAAAACAACATACCATAAGTCATAAACATAAATAATATCAATAATGCAGTATTTCTTCTTTTGGAAATTTTAATTATAAAGCAAACTATACTGAGTACTATGTTACAGTTCCCATCCTTACCATAAAACCAATATCACAAATAATTATTTATTGGGAAACAAAACAATAGCTTCTCTAAAAGTGAATCTGTTTGTTTTAGAAATAATATACATTTGTTTGTAACTTGGTTCACTTTGTGGTCATTCATCCCAGAGGTATTTATTATCCCCCACCTACTGTTTCACATCCTATGGAAAACCCTCTGGAATTATACCTGGGAAATTGTACCTAAGGTGGTTTGGGACTGCATGCAAGTTCAATCTGACATTGATGTACTCTAAAACTTCACCAGGAGTGCTTAGGCCAAGCCTGGAAATGCCTGGTTGTATTGCTCTTTAAGTATCAGTACAAAACGAGGTTGGTGCTAAGAAATGGAAAGTACTGCTGTACAAAGCAAGATTTTTCAGTCTTGCAAAAAAACCTGTCATTTTGAAATATTTTCCCCAGAAAATGTGAAAATGTACCTCATTTTCAAAACGTTTCAAAATTATTACTAGACATTCGCTATATTTTGGCAAACGGTATAATTTATAGTGCTAAAACTGCATTACACAATATATGACATGCAACCAAAGTAAACGTGATGTAATGATAATAACAACTAACAACAGCTACAATCACAGTTTAGCTCGTCTCGTTCTTATTGACACTTTACATGTTGTGTACATGTATATGGTACATGTACATAAATTAGCTTATTACATACAAATGAATGTACATGTATGTGAATTGCCTATTGTTATGAATTTACTGAAATTGCATCCTGTACAATAATATTTAATAAGAAATTGACTTTAATAGCAAAACATTTGAAAGAAGTTTCTCTTGATGACATGTTTTGTTAATAAGGCCATTTTCTTGGTATGTGGTCTGAATGAAAAAAACAACAACATATCATTAAGTTATCATAATTGTAGAGTAGACTCTTCCTCAAGCAAAATCTCTGTAATATTAGTATGCAATTATTCAAAAAAAATGACATTACATCTATGTTTTCTGTTTCCAAATTTATTGCGATATTCTCCTCCAAAAACAGAGAGCTTAGGTCCCATCCACTGTCACCTTTGAAAAGAAAAAACCCCGGATTGTGAATGATTGACACATTCTGAATGTGTTACAATTCTCTGGACTGTGGTCCCAACCCTAGCTCACATGTAATCAAAGAATTCATGGTATTTGGGATTTCTTTCTGAGAAGTTTTCTTGTATGAACATGCAGAAGCGTAGCTTCCTTTAACACTATAGGCACGTGCCTATACATTTTGTCCAGAAATGAAATATATAAAAACGCACAGAATGCAATAAAACAAGAGGGTGGTAGGGCTGAGGGTTGTTTTCATACTTTGTTGCTTAACGATTACATCAATATTAAATAAATTTCAATACTAGAAGCACATGCTTATTTTTATGCCCATTGTTATGCCCACGGCATCTTGATGCGGGAGGCATATAGGGATTGTCCTGTCAGTCTCTCATCCTTCCGTCCGTCCGTGTCAAGGTTATGTAGATTATACCATTTCATCTAGCACCAACACCGCTTACTACAGCACTTGGTAACTGACCATTCCCTATCCACCCATATCACCCAGCCTCACCTTGACCTTGACCCAATTTGCACTTGAATAATTCAAATGGACTGTTTCTTGGTTAACTAGATTTTTCTGTTTCGTCTAGCAGCAACACCTCGTGCTACAACACTTGGATACTTACACAGTTGTTGCTAATATGAACATCCCCAATCCACCCATATCACCCAACGTCACTTGGACTTTGACGTTGACCTAATTGTACTTTAAAAAATTCAACAGTGACATTCTTGGTTAAGTAGATATTATTGTTTCGTCTAGCACCAACACCGTTTACTACAACACTTGGATATTAACAGGTGCTACTTATGACCATTCCCAATCCACCCATATCACCCAACCTCACTTTGACCTTGACCTAATTTGGACATAGAATAATTGAAATCGGCTATTCGTTTGTTAACTAGATTTTACTGTTTTTTACTACAGCACTTTGATACTTACACAGTTGTTGCTTATGACCATTCCCATGCCACCCATATCACCCAACCAAACCCATTTGTTGGGTGTTCCTGGGTGTACTAAAATACTCTTCTGTATATCATTTACCTGTAACAAACTCTAGCAGAGCACTGGGGGAAATGTAAACTGTGTGGAGAGTAGGCCTGGTTTTGCTACAGCACTTCTTTGAAGTAACAGCTGATGTTTCTTTTGAAGTAGATTTCAATGCACAGTTCTGCAGGATGAACCTCTGTAGTTCCATGCCACAGATGAGTTTATTAACTTCTGCACCTATATTTGAAAATAGAAGGAATATTGAGATACCGTTAATACAACAACAGCAGACCAACACACAAAAGGTGCTGCTTGCATGGTAATAAGTGGTTTAAGATTATTAAATTCAGAGGTTTTAGTAACTAACAGTGTACCTTTTAGAAGCATTTTCTGTAGAACTGGTTTTATTCGCATGGGTTTCATTTTCGCTTATATTTGCAGTTTTATTTCCTTGCAAATTCAAAACTAGCACAAATAAATGTGTGACAAACCTGAAAAGGTGTGGAAGAGTGTGAAAATAACATATTGATACTAAGCGTTGTCGTTTTTCACGCTTAGCCCTAGCAAAAACACTGAAATTGAAAAAAGTACATGTAAGTTTTTAATCAATTAATCGTAGATAGGATAACTTGATCCGATAAATAACGTGTTTTCCTTGATGGTAGTATAACACTAGTAGCAGTCGAAAATAATTTTCCTATTAGGTCAATCTACTTTCAGTTTTAAAGTCGCATCATGACGATGATGCGAATTTAAGAACACTGGAATTAAACAAACTGATCATTTTCAGAGAAAAAACATGAAAATTCGTCTTCGCGAATTTTAAGCATTCTACAGTATTTATTACAGGTTGGATTTGTAAAATGATTCACACATTACATACACTAGCTTTAAGCCTAAAAGTAAAAAAGTGTCATTTTATAAAAAAAAATAAGTTTCATATATTTTCTTTTTAAATAATAAGCTGCCGTGCTGAGAGTGTTTAAGCAGTCATTCTCAATAAGTATGGGTTCTACCGAGGAAGGAGACTTCAATCACAAAAGTGCCTCATATTTTGACACTGTCAAGTTAAAATAAATGTTTAATATAAAACCTTCATTTTATTTATGGTTTCATTTAATCAAACTGTAATTTCTGGCTTCTTGAAACCATCAGATTTCTTTCTAAATATAGTAATTTCTTCATGGTTTTATCATTACTGTTGTTGTCTATTTTGTGTCATATCTTGGTTCTATATTAGTAGTTGTCAGTTTTCTAATTGTAAAGTGTCGTGTCATGCCTAACAGGTTTCATTATTGTCTCTTTCGACTACCAGTACGTATGATTTATAAAATGTTAGGTATGAGAAGTATATTTATTTTTTTGTGCATTTTAACAAACTAAAAATATTATTAGTTCACCTCTTAGTAGTGCCAGATGAACTTTTAGGATTGTTGGAGACTGTCCAGCTTCCATCATCCATACTTGACACTCTACAGGTCACATTTTTCAATGATGTCTAGCTAGGTGAATGCATGGTCTGGTCAAATGTTATCATGGACCATGTTGTATAAAAAACTTGTGCACTAGGTCAGATATGATAAATTGCTGTTTTGCATCCTTGTACAGGCCACATTTTTCAACAGAACAGGTAAAAGCGTGGTCAGATTGTTGTCCTCCCATGATATCTTGTTTGAATAATGATGTTACCTCGAGAAACGGCACTAAATACTTGACATGTATGTCAGAGGTGGGACATGTTAGCATTGAGTGTTTCATTAATGACGTTGGTTTCTTGTTGATGATGTGCAAGTGATAGGCTTTTTATTTGACATTGTGACTGGTCATTGTAGCCATTAATTACACATCATTGGATTGGCCAGTTTCCAAATTGGAACTCGTCATTTTGCTGCCGTCATATGATGTGTTTGGAATTAACGGACGAAGTAGTGAGCTGTAAACTGTATTTGATGTAGAGAGGTTATACTGAAAAAAATCAAGGAGTGTAAAATAATTGTAATTAAGGTACTTCTTGATTTGATGTTGTATAAATAGTATAAAAGTAGATGTAGCTAACTATCTTATTGTTAGATATTATCTTTATAAAAGTTTAGCACAAGAAGTTAAAATAAATTCACTACATATTATAATGTTTTACATGCATACCAAAATCAAAATCATTAGGTCATTATCTAAAGCAATAATTTTAATATTACTATTATGCACATGAACAACTGAGTCACTTTTAGTATTGTTTTAAGGGCGCAGCGCCCCTTCTCGAAAAAGTGTATTAAATATGCATTTAATGCGTATTAAACGCTGCGGTATATAAAATGTCACCGTATTTTTTCTGCGTTACATGCACATTAAATACACTTTTACTACACTAAATGTATTTTTTCTGTATTTTTTTCTGCATTTTTTACAAAAAAGTGTATTAATGCACCAGAAAATACACTTAAAATACACTGAAGTGTATTTTTTGAAGATATAGTGTATTTTTTAAGGAGAAGAATACACTTAAAATGCACTTAAGTGTGTTAATGCAGAAAAAATTCACCTTTTTTCTGTAAAAAGTGTATTTTTTCTGCATTTTCAAGTGCATTAAATGCAGAAAAAATATGGTTCCAATACCGCAGCGTTTAATATGCATTAAATGCGTATTAAATACATTTTTTCGAGATGGGGCATTATACGCACAATGCGCACGTGCGTTGAATACAAACATGCAGAGGATAAACAATAAAATTAAGAATTTGCTTTAACGGAATGCTTAATGGCAAGTTAAATGGGTGTATTAATTTTCTTATATAAATGCCATTTTTATTGCTGATGATGGAAGTCAAAACGATGAAATTTACAGTTTGACGTCGTCATTAACATAATTATGAGTTTAAAGTTGAAGCTACTAGACATTGGTTCCTGATCGTTATCAGTATCTGAGTCCAGATTACTAGTTCATTGTAGTAATTTAAGCACCGTCACATATTGAAAACATCTGTATGTGCGAAGTCCAGAAAGAGCTCGCATCTGTTTGGCTTAAATATTTTGCTACCGATAAAGTACTAAAACATACAATTGCAATATTCTGCACCAATATTTTTTCAATTAAATATTT